>JARHVA010009002.1:315000-342500 GCA_037957365.1 Torreya grandis
CCGTCGATAGTTTAATCAACGTCGATAGTATTTGTAACCGACCGCACAGTTTTACCGTCATCGGTGACTGTGTGTTAGAAATAGTGACCAAAAAGCCATTTCAACGTGAGAAATGGAAGTGTACAACAGTATTTCATAGCCTCAAATTCCCGTGTTCAATGGTAAGAATAAAAATTTTTGGGCAATAAGATGAGAACTTTATTTTGCTCACAAGATGTATGGGATTTGGTAGAAAGTGGTTTTGTAGAACTGCATGATGAGGCAACCCATCTGGCATTAAATCAAGTGCAAAAGGACCAGCTTAAAGAGAATAAGAAGAAAGATGCAAAATCATTATTTCTCATCCAATAGGCTTTGGATGAATCTATATTTTTTAGAGTTGCAATAGCAACAAGATCCAGAGAGGCATGGAAAATCTTGGAAACTACCTATAGAGGTAATACAAAGGTAAAAATTCCTAAATTGCAATCTATTAGGAGAAGCTTTGAAAATTTTCAAATGAATGATTCAGATTCAATAGACCAATTTATGGGTCAAGTTTTGAATATAGTGAATCAAATTAAATATAATGGAGAAAGTATAATAGATCAGAAGATCATAAAGAAAATACTCAGATGTTTACCCAATAAATTTGATGCTATAGTTGTAGCTATTGACGAAACTAAGGATTTAGAACAATTATCTGTAGATGAATTAATGGGTTCTTTGTTAACACATGAATCTAGAATGAATAGGAATAATAGTTATCTTGAGAATGCCTTCACGTCACAGGTATCAGTTGGTAGAGGAAGAGGAAGAGCCAGGTCAAGCTTCAGAGGAAGAGGTAGAGGATGATATGGAAGGAATAATTTAGATGAAGGTGAGAATAATAATCAAAACTATAGTAGTAGAGGACATGGTAACAACTACTCACAACAAGGTTCACAGAGGTGTGTTAAATCTAATGTTCAATGTTATTATTGCAAGAAATATGGTCATTATGCAAGTGACTGCATAAATAAACAAGGATATGTGTACAAGTAGAATACTAATTCCATAGGTGAATCTAGTTCTAATCTAGGTAAATCTAGTTCTAATCTTGGAAGCATGTTTCTTACTTGTAATGTTACTCAAGAAAAAGATAAAGATATTTCGTTCTTAGACAGTGGATGCAGTAATCATATGACAGGAAATAAAGAATTTTTTGCTAGTCTTAATGATTCTGTAAAATCAGAAGTGAATTTAGGAAATCATATCACAGTAGATGTCATGGGTAAAGGTGTCATAAATGTTTTGGCCAATAATGGTGAAAGAAGGTTTAAACCTGATGTTTATTTTGTACCTAAATTAAAACATAATCTTTTGAGTATTGGACAGTTAGTTTAGAAAGGTTATAGAGTGTCTTTTATAGATAATGTTTGCACAATTTTGGACAAGTTTCCAAGTGATAGGTTGATAGGAAAAGTGGAGATGACCAAGAATCGGATGTTCCCTCTCCATATTCAGTGCATCCAAGGAAAAGAGGAAGCCCACTACAAATCCATGCAGCTAGACCAATCATGGCTATGGCACTTAAGGGATGGACATTTACATTTTGGAGGTTTAAATTTATTACAAAAGAAAAATATGGTGAAGGGTTTACCACCAATAGAAAAGCCAGAAAGGCCATGTGACAGTTGTATTCTGGCAAAATAGCATAGAGAGAGTTTTGTAGTAGGAGACTCATATAAAGCTAAGGTAATATTGGAGTTAGTCCATAGTGATTTATGTGGACCAATGCAAACTACATCATTTGGAGGTCGTATTTATTTTCTAACCTTCATTGATGACTTTAGCAGAAAGACATGGATATACTTCCTCAAAAATAAGTTTGAAGCCTTTGGAAAGTTTAAAGAATTCAAGGCAATGGTTGAAAAGCAGAGTGGCCGTTATATCAAGGTACTTAGATCAGATAGAGGAGGTGAATATATGTCTAATCAATTTCAATATTTTTGCAGGTATCATGGAATCAAAAGGCAATTGACTATAAGGTACACACCACAGCAGAATGGTGTAGCAAAAAGAAAGAATAGAACAATAATGGAGATGGCAAGAAGCATGTTGAAAGCCAAACACTTATCAAATGAATATTGGGCAGAAGCAGTAGCATGTGCAGTGTATATTTTGAACAGAAGCCCAATAAAGAGTGTCAGAGATCGAGTTCCACAAGAAGCGTGGAGTGATAAGAAATATAGTGTAAATCATTTCAGAATTTTTGGTTATGTTGCATATTCTCTTATACCATCTAAATTGAGAAAGAAACTTGATGATAGAGGTGAGAAATGCATTTTTATTGGCTATTCTGAAGAATCAAAGGCATATAAGTTGTATAACCCAATTTCAAAGAAAGTGATTATTAGCAGGGATGTTGAATTTAAGGAAGAAGAAGCATGGGATGGTAGCACCATCACAGTTGGGGCACCAATTCCACAAGATGAAGAAGTTTTTGAAGAAGAACAAAATTTGCAAGGTGGACAATCTTCTCCACAAGTAGGCACAAGTACTCCAATAAGAACACCTAGGACATTTGAACAAGGTGAATCTAGTCATGCAGGTCACCCTACTCTGAATTCACCAGTAAGTGATGAATCAGATCCAACTCTTGCTACCTTAAGATAAAGAATTACAGGTAAGAAAATGAGAAGTTTGAGTGAGATTTATAATCAATAAGAAGAGAAATTAGATTTGGTTTCAAATTTTGCTCTTTTCACTCATGACCGTATGTATTATGAAGAAGCAGTTAATGAGGAACATTGGCTAAAAGCAATGGATGAAGATATGAATGCTATTGAAAGGAATCAAACATGGGATCTAACTACTCTACTTGAAGGTAAAGATTGTATTAGAGTTAAATGGGTTTATAAGACTAAATTTGATGTAGATGGAAATGTTGAAAAGCACAAGGCAAGGTTAGTAGCAAAAGGTTTTACACAAGAACATGGAGTTGACTATAATGAAACATTTGCACCAGTTGCTAGATTGGATACTGTAAGAATGGTTTAATCAATTGCTGCTCAAAATAATTGGTATGTATATAAAATGGATGTAAAATCAGCTTTTCTGAATGGTTTTCTAGATGAAGAAGTATATGTGAAACAGCCCACAGGTTATGAAGTGGAAGGATATGAAGAAAAAGTTTACAGATTGAAGAAGGCTCTTTATGGTCTCAAGCAAGCACCAAGAGCATGGTATATCAGGATTGATTCTTATATGTTAAACAATGGATTCAACATAAGCGATAGTGAGCCTAATTTATACACAAAAATTGACAAAGAAGGTCAGATTTTGATTGTGTGTTTATATGTTGATGATTTGATTTTTATTAAAAATTTGTCTGTAGGCACTTTTAAATCAGCAATGAAGAAAGAGTTTGAAATAATAGATTTGGGATTAATGAAGTATTTTTTGGGAATAGAAGTTTTACAATTAGAGAGGAATTTTTATCTTTCAAACTAAATATGCAAAGGATGTGTTAAGGAGATTTAAGATGCTGAATTGTAAACCAACACCTACACCAGTTGTAAACTTAGCAAGGAAGACCAAGGGTCTAATGTTGATTCCACAATATTCAAAAGGCTAGTCGGTAGTTTGATGTATTTTATAGCTACTAGACCAGATATCAGTTATGGGGTTAGTTTAATCTCAAGATTCATGGAGTCACTGAAAGACTCACATTGGCAAGTTGGAAAAAGGATATTGAGATATGTGGCAGGAACTACAGATTATGGAATTTTATATTCCATAACTAACGATTTTAGTTTGATTGGTTTTACTGACAGTGATTTTATAAGTAACGTTGATGATAGGAAGAGTACTTCTGGATATGCCTTTTTTATAGGCACAGGTGTTGTCACATGGGCATCCAAAAAGTAGCCTATAGTGACACTTTCATCAGCTGAAGTAGAGTATGTTGCAGCGACATCAGCAGCATGCCAAGCAACTTGGATGAGAAGAATATTGAAAGATTTATTACAAGCACAGGAGTCAACACCAATCTTCTGTGATAACAAATCAACAATTGCTTTATAAAAAACTTATGTGTTTCACAAGAGAAGCAAGCACATTGATACAAGATTTCACTTTATCAGAGAGTTAGTGAACAATGGAGAAATCCATTTGGACTTTTGCAGATCTAAAGATCAATTAGTAGACATATTTACAAAGGCATTACCAAAAGAGACCTTTGATTATTTGAGACAAAATTTAGGCATTGTAAATGCTAAAATTGTAAGTGGTAGAAATTAAGGGGGAGTGTTAGAAATTCAATATTAATTGGAGATAATTTCTCCCACCTCCCTCCTTTTTGTCATGCCGTAGTTAACTACCAGTTAGGAATTAGTTAGTAAACTGACAGTTGAGCAATCAGTTAGATATGAGTTAGTTTAAGCACTTAACAATCAGTTAGTTAAGTAGTTAGATGATTAGTTAATCAATTAGTTTATTTTTGGATTTAAATCTATTTAAAGACGCCTTGGGTGCACATTGTAAGCAAGGAAAATTGAAGATCAATAGAATCTCTTTCTTTCAAGAAATTTCTGTAGCAATTGTTCACTTCTTACTTATTTGTTTGAGTTCTTATTTTTTATGCTCTCTATATTCTGACAAAAATCTCAATTAAAATTTGTAGAATAAATACGTCAAAATCTTTAATAAAAAAAAAAAATCCTCTGGATTTTAACTCTAAAGAGGAGAAGAAGGTTAATTTATTCATATATGATATGAATATTTATGCCTACATAAACTAACTAAACTAAGCATTGCACAAAAATATAAACGAGTGATCAGAGGGTTAAACGTCCAAATAAAATAAGCCTTTCTTTCATTTTACATTTTGTTTTGTGGTTTTGTAATGCTCCGTAAACTAAGCCTTTCATCTCTTTTATAGCAAGTAAAATAAGCCTTTCTTCCCTTTTCTGAATGAAATAAAAATCAATTACCCTTTTCTTGCAGGGTTCAATATATTGTCACCCACCTCTCAATCCTAGTGGAGCGCCTCCTCGAGGCAAACCATTTGTATGTTTCCCTAATTTGCACTATGCTGTAGTTGATTCTCAACTTCACTTATTTATATTTGATTTTATTTCTCTTTCAAATTCTTATTAAAATGAGAGGGCAAGGACTTTGCTTTTTCTCATATCCACAGGTCCAAGGATCCCATTGACAGGTGGATCAAGCTTCAACCTCAAAGTCTGATACTGAGTCAGAACCAGATTTGCCAGTTCCGACCAAGAATGCCCGAAGCAGATGATCCAGGACCTACGAAACTTTCTTATGTCAGCAGCAGCTACTGTTGTTAAACAGCCATGCTAATTATTGTTTCTCCTAAACATGGCTCTTTTGTTTTTTTGGTACACATGAATTGAATACCCAAAATTTCTGCAACATTGAACTTATAATCATTTTTTACTTACTATTAAAACTTCTAAGTAAACTGACCGACATTTAAGCTAACTGCATCTACTAGGTTCCCGCATCTGTTCGTGTAAGGAGAGAGAGCGCTCAAAAAAGTGAAACATAAGCCTATGGTTGCAGCCAGTTCTCTGAGTACTGTATCTAAAGTAATTATGTTGGGTAGCATGTAGTTCTTATTTTTATATTGTAAATTGTTTATTTTGCATTTAAAATATAGAATAATAAATAGTATGTAAAAATTAATAATAGTAAACATAAAAATGATTGATGGTGAGATTTAAGTATATTGTGTTTCTATAATTTATATTATAAAAGTAATAACTAATGCATATAACATAAATGGGATGGGATTGAAGTATAATGTGTGTGTCATTTACAAAAAGAACATTCTTAAAATTATACATGATAAAAATGTTCATTATTTTAGAACAATACCAAAAAAAAATCTAACTTCGATAATTCATAAATTTTATGTAAAAAAATGTAAATGTAAATTACTTCGAAGATAAAGACAATTAAAAAAATAAAAATAAATGAATAAAAAATAATAAATTGATTAAAAAAATAGATTTACATGGTAACTTTTCAATGGTAATTATATTTTCTAAAAATGGGGAATCACCAAAGACCTAAACTTGTGCGGCTAAAAATATTGAAAAAAGTGCTTTCTAATTATATAAGAAAATGATCGATGGGTTTCAGAGGTTGAACCCACCACCCAACTCAGTAATCATTTGTAAATTTTAGTAAATATTTTCAAACACTATTTCGGAAAAAGTAAGAGCACTGGTTACAGTGAAGGCAAGCTTTTGATAATCGCTAGGATCAAGATTTCAAATTTTTAGAGATTCAAGTGAAAGAGTGAAAAGAATCGTTAATTTCATTAAACATTTTAACATAATGGAGGGGTAAAAATTTATTAAATCAAGAAGAAGAACAAAGCAAGGGAATTACATAGCCCTATCAAGCTCAATCAAGTGATCCAACTGTTGAGACAGATCCGGAGATAAATGACCTCGGTCTATCAAATTCCAATTGTGAATATGCTTAGAAGCCCATTTAGCCAAACGATCAACAACACCATTCCACTCTTTAGGAATATGAGTAAAAGTAACAAACTCCAAAGAAGCACAAAGGTTAAGAATTTGAGCAACAATCAAAGCCAAATGCCAGCTGACATCATCTAAATGCCTCCTATTCAACAAATTTACCACAACCTGGGAATCAGACTCACATATGATCCTTCACTAGCCTAATTGACTTCCACGCTCCACGGCCATTAAAATAGCCTGAGCCTCCATTAGACTATTAGTATAAAGACCATTATAAATAGAAAAGATAAACTAAACATCTCCAAAGCTATCCTAACCAACACCACCAATCCGAACGTGACCAGGGTTACCTCAAGAAGAGCCATCTATGTTGATTTTTAAGACACCCTAAGGAGGAAGAGACCATCTGCCCTCCCTATTCACCTTTGGGGTAGGATATCTACATCTATTGCGCATGAGTTGATGTTATTAAGGTGGAAGATGAAGATGATTACAACATCCAACATCATAAGGATCCACTGATGCAGTAAGATCACACTTAGCCACAACAGTTTCTCCCGAATAATGCAAAATGTTCCACCACAAGCGAGGGGCCACCACCATCTCCTCCTGAAAAATCGATCGATTTCTTTCCAACCAAAGATTCCAAATAATAGAGGATGGGCCAATAGCCCAGGCTGATTGAAGAAAATTAAACATTTGATAAGATGCTTTAATGTGAGAAAATTTTGTCGATATGCCCTTGAATTTTACCACATTTGTTTTTTAAAATGTGTTGTCAAGTTCCTACTTGTAGTTGACCATGTTTACTGGTGGAACTGCATTCCTTTATGAGCATAGTACACAACATGTTATTATTGCACTTTTAGGTCCTCCGCTCAAAGGAGAGGGATGTGATGGGAAACATCAATATGATGAAAAATTTGGAAATAATATCTTCCCTGGTCAAGCCTTTTAATAATGAGCAGCACCTATATAGAGAGATAAAAATCAAAATGGAATGATGGGTAGAAGGATAGGTGCATATGAAGATTTTGTGTGGAAGCATGCGGGGATCTATGCTGGTTTTTCTAACATTGTTGAGAGAGGAGTGTTTATATTATTGATTGTTTATTATTTAAAATAGATTGTAAATTCTTACATGTCATTTCTACATTAAATCAAGAGGAATATTCCTTTTATAAATTATAGAATTTATCATTTAAGTGCAAATTTTATAGGGAACAGATATACATTTATCTTTTAATCATAATATTTCATAAATGTGTGTACACGTATTTCTTGAAATTTTTGTTTTAAAATTTGAAAACAAATTGTTTTACGAGAAATTGAAAAAATATAATAAAAAATTTTAATAGTTTTTTAGGTGGGGTATAAAATTATGAGTATAAACATTTAAACCAACCGCATAATCTAGTGGGGTATAAAAAATGAGTGTATTATTTTATTATTTATTGAGCATATGTTTGTTTTAAGTGCATATGTGAAGTGGTAGAGTTTTCATACTCTAATACAAACCTCATATAGTACCCATCAAGTATTGATTTTATGGCAGCACTTCACTGATATTTTACTACTGAAGTGGTTGTGACGGGACTAAACCCTCCAATGAATTGTCCATTAATACCTCTCTTCCATAGATTTATGCCTCATCGTATTAAAAGGTATATAGAGAACACCTCTAGATAAGATTGTATTTCCTTTTATTCACATGAAGCCTTTTTGCCTTCAAATTTATGGTGCACTTGTAAGTGGTTAGCCCCAAAAAGTTACTCTCAACATACCCTTGAAATCAATTTTAGTAGGCTAAAGGCATAAAAGCCTTTATAATTAGTGTTCTAAAACATTAGGCCATCAATATCTAAAAAAAGTCAAGTAGAACTGTGACCACACAATTTTTTTAAGACCTTATCTGTATCATCATTTTATGATGTGGTTTTGTTTACAATTACTCTCATAGCATATGGGCACAAACATTATTTTTTATAATTAAAGTGAAAATGGACTAAAATTAATGAACGCCAAACCAAAATTTTGTAAAACCAAATCCAAGAAACCATATTAAATTTGAATTTCATAAATTTACATCCAATCCTATGCCCATGGTATATTTCAATAGAATCCAAGCCATAAGTAACCTAATTTATAATTTGAATTTGGGTAACAATACATCAGTTGAAATAAACATTAATAATAATCCATTCTCACCAAATCAATAACATGGTGCTCATACTGATAATGACATTATTCAAAGTGAGTAAGAACAAGACAATACTAGCTAATAGTTCAAAATAGATCAAGCAAAAGCCTACCTCAAACAATACCTTTGAAAATATAAATGTCTAATCCTATTGTGTCTGGCCTATGTAGGTGATTCCATGTATTTTTAAAAAGACTCTATTCACCTAGACTACAGACAAGATCAAGAAGTTCATGAGCAAGAACAAGCCAATACTAGTTATGATATAGGTTAAAATCAACACCATACTAAAATATTCCATTTGGATCATAAAGATATTAACAAAGTAAAGTCAACTGTGGTATAGAAGATGTCCCAAGACCCAAATCGAGTTATAATTGACCAACTTCAACAAGTTGTCCAAATGATAGCTACTTTGGACTTAACATTAGTGCCCACATAATCTAATCCACAAATCCCATCCAATTAGCAACAAAAGATCCTATCCAATAAAAAAAAAATAAAATCCCATCTAATTAGTAAAAACAAATATCATCCAATCAATAACACATCTTATTTAGTCAATAATAATAAGCCCCTAGTAATTTTGAAGTTGTAAATAGGGTATCCATACCCCTGAATCCAATGCCAATTTAAATTCATCAACCTTATTCATCCTTTATACACCCATCAACATATGCCAGATCTTTTTCTGAGCAATCCTTTCACTCAAGAGTGGCAAGAGATGAAAAATTCTCTCCAAGGATTGTAGGCAAGAAAATGGATCATGAAATTAAATTTTAAAGAATTGTGTATATATCCATTTGATGAAGATAGTTTACAAATTCCCTTTCCCCCTCACTTTAAGGTATCAAAATTTGAAAAATACAAATGGAAAGGATATTCATGGGATCACCTTAGATATTTCTTCATGTTTTTTTAAGAAGTGGCATATAATCACATTTTATTGCTAAATCTATTTCCCCAAAATTTGGGTGCCCAAGCTTTGGAATGATTCCTCCATTTTCCTAAGGAATCTATCACTACATTTGCATACTTGTCAAAATGTTTTGAGAATTATTTTTCATATAACATAGAACATGAGTTGACATTTATGGACCTTTGAAACTCCAAACAAAGAAGTGGGGATGGTTTCTTATACTTTTTGAAATGATGGAGGAGTTTGGCTAGTCAATTTCCACATTCATTTCTCAAAAAATAATTAGTAAATATTTTTTTTTGAAAATATTAATCATGAAATAAGTTATCTTGTCAAACTCCAATGTTCCACTAATTTTGATGAGATCATCCAAAAGGGATTGCAAATAGAAAAGACAATCATTGATAAGGGTCTATTACATTTTTTCTCTAAATACAATCCACATCAACCTCATGATAGTGCTCAAACACAAAAAAATAAACCCAAGTTATATAATAAGAACAAGAATTTATTTGGTGATGGAGTTACAAAGTAAAAACATGTAGAAAATGTTCAAATAAGTCTTGTGTAGAACGTCTAATCCACTCCAAAGGTCACTCTTAATTTATCACCTATCAGAATATAATATCAAAGAAGAAACATCAAGTTTCTTATAGAACCCATAGAATCAACTTTACAATAGATTTTGGTGGAAAACACGATTGTATTCCCATAAATAAATCCCTTTGAACTAAGATATCATAAGCCACAATAATACTAAGAAGTTGAATATGATGATTATCATCACATCAAAGGGAATGCTATATATTATGTATGTAGCTCAAACACTACATTTAATATCTACTATATCATGGTGACATTGAGCTCAACAATAAGGTATTAACATCACAAAATCAAAACATGGGATTTTTTAAGGATTCATTCCCAAAACATGATCAACATAATCAACCAAAATGAAATCAAGATCACCACCAAGGTCAAAATAACCATTCCAATCTTGTGGAATATCAAAATGCCTTACATAATTATGATAACATTGTGGCCAGTATAAAAGTCAATTCATTCCATAAACCTAACACAACTTAACATGATATAGTCATTACTCCAGGGCCTTCTACATCTCAATTAAGTAATTGCATCCAAGCTTAAGAATGTGATGTTACTACTTGGTACTCAAAGGTCAAAATATAAGGGCATTCCATATCAAAATACCATAGTCAAATACCAAATCCTTCTATGTATAAATCAAAACCACCCACATCTACACTTGAGAAGCAATATGTCCTTATAGAATAGTTGGAGAATACCATTTCACAAATTTCCATATTGGATCTCTTATGATTTTCATATTTTCATAATGGATTCTTACACCAAACCTTCCAACAGTCAAAATTCCCTACTGATATTGACCCATCATAATTATAAACATTGGTAGGACATTTGTCTTTAGGTCAATAAGTCACCTTTGGTCACAATGATATTTCACCAGTGAATCCATCCCATAATAATCGTCTCTACATAGAGGTGATTATTTCCAAACACAATATTAAGTGGGTATTCATAGAAAATGAGTTAGCATTAAACATTTGCACACTCAAGCTAGTCAAGCACCTCAAGTATTCAGAATCAGAAATGGAATAAAATGTAATCACCATAAAGGGATATGATAATTCCAATAAAGAATTGGATGGAACTATTTATATTCTCACCATTATTAAGACGATCACATATCAAACCCTATTTTATGTCCTTGACATTGAGCTAATGTATAACCTCTTTATCGATCACCTATGGATTCATTCCATGCACACCATTCCTTCCACTTTTCACCAATATTTAAAATTCCCACACTTTAATATGGAATTCACAATCCTTGGTGATACATACCCTTATTACTATTGTAATATGTTGGAGGTTGAATATCATAATGTCCATCATAATCCCATTGTAGAGTATACCCCTAAAAAGGATAAAAATGTCCTCCAAGTCCTAAATCATCATACACTAGATGATCTTCCATCCATATCTAATAATCCTCATCCAAAAGCACCCACACACTTCATAATAGAAGATATAGGTTGTAGATACTATATAATTAAAGTGATTTCCATATTGTAAAACTTTACTATCCTAAAAAATCCATGGCAGGCCCAACATCATGTGGCCAAAGAGAACTAATTTTTATAAAGTAGGTTCTAAGTTATTTTACAAGAAAGGTATTATCAATAGTGAATAGATAAAATATCTTGAAAATTCATGGTTATACGGTGATGTATTAGATTCGTGCTATGAAAACACTAAGTATCCTATCCCTATCAAGATGTTAGAAAAGGTAGATTACAAAGGTAGAGGTTTGGGAGGAAATGAACAAGGAATTATTAAGCCCATACCATATGTGAAATATGAAAGAAATAAAGGCATCAAATGTAAATTACTTGGAGTGTACTTCGATGATCTTGATAATGATACAACTATGATCTCTAATGATGAATTTCCTCGTATTGACATAGAGTCAATTTATAGAATCGATAATGAGCTTGTTGATGTTTTTTTTTTATACATTAATGTTGTCCTAACCAATTCATTTAGATATTCATTACCCCAAATTTATTGACCAAGACCAACATGATCACACAATATGGATGTTTTTAGAATGATGAGGCAATTATATTTTTTTGGGGCTTAGAGATGGTTTCCCACTTTGGGACCATAAGAAAGGATTTGAGAAAAATTTGGAATTTTTTACCTAATTTGGGAATTAGGTGGATTTCCTTAGTCAATAAAACAAATAAAATAAAAACTTAATGTCCTTTGGTGAAACCTTTACTAGGCACTATTGAATAATGAAAAAAGTAAAAATAAAGACGTACAAGTTCATTGGTGAAAACCTTTCTAAGGTGCCAATAGATGGGGAATTATACTCTCTCCATAAGGGATAATAGAGTCCTAAAAGTCCCCATATCATATTTAGATCAAATATTAGTCCTGAGGAGTGATACACATTTGAACACTTGGTCCAATATTTTATGCAAACATTAAATGATCAATTGCTAGAAATTAAGAATTACTATTCTTCATTTATGGGTGGATTTGATGAACCACTTGGGCCAAAATAAGAGGAAGACTATCAATTACCTTAAGTACTAAGGTTTTTGGAGTATGGTTCAACATTAATTGTGGAAGACACCATTGATATCAACCTTGGTACTGAGGATAATCCATGCATCATTAAGTTTGATGCCTCTCTCATTGAGGATGAGCATGATCTCATTATCATCATTCTCAAGGAGTTCATTAATTTTTTTGCATGGTCTTAGTTTGACATATTTTTATTAGATCTATCCTTATTTTTCCACCATATTATAGTGAATTTGTATGTTAAACCCATCAAACAAAAATCACATAAGATATATACATGTATTACCATTTTAGTCATTGAGGAAATCAATTTTTTTTTAGAAGCTTGGTTCATGAGACCTATTGATTATTCATAGTGGATATCCAACATTGTCCCTATCAACAAGAAATCCTTTGAATCTACATTTACACCAACTTAAGAGATATTAAAAAATCATTTGCAAAGGATGATTTTCCATTGCCCAACATTGATATGATTATCAAATCCATAACATGATATGAGATGTTATCACTTATGCATGGATTTTTTAGATATAATAAAATTAAGATAACACTTGAAGATCATTATAAAATTGGATTCACCACTCCATGGGGAATATGTTTTTATCAAGTTATGCCTTTTATCTTGAATAAATATAGTGCTACTTATCAAAGAGCTATGACTGTTATCTTCCATGATGTGATGTATGACAATGTGGAATATTATGTGAACAACATACTTGGAAATTAAAAAACAAGATCATAACATCCAATAATTTGGTGCATAATCTTTGAATGGCTTTGAAAACTAAAGTATGCTTCAATCCTAAGAAATGTGTCTTCAGCATCACATATAGAAAGTTGGGTTTCATTATCTCAAGGATAGGTATTGAAGTGGACTCAACTAAGGTCAATTCCATAATATAAATTCTTCCACCATCCAATCTAAAAAAATACATAGCTTTCAAGGATTTTTTTATGGTTCACTAATTTGTTTCATAGTTTGTAGAATATTTTCATCCCTTCACACAACTCTTTAAAAATGTCTCTTCATTCCAATAGATCAAATATTTCAAGGAGGTGTTTGACCAAATAAAAGAATGTTTGGATAATCTACCAATTATAGCCCCCACAACTCTAGGCAAACCGTTGTTACTTTATGTATTGGTTACTCATCATGCCTTGGAAGCACTTTTATCTTAACATGATGTTTATGGCAAAGAAAGAGTAGTTTATTACTTAAGAATAACATTGGTCTCATACAAACATCATTATTCACCTCTTAAAAATATATGTTTAGTTTTACTTTCACCTCCTAAATGTTATGACACTACATGCTCAATAATCAAACCATCATCATTAGAAAATTCAATCTACTTTAGAATTTTCTATCCAAAGAAGCATTATCAGGTCATATGGTAAAATGGATTATTCTCTCGAGTGAATTTGACATTAAATACACCATTCAAAAATATATTAAAGTGTAGGTCCTTGTTGATCAATTAGTATAATATCCATTAGCTAATACACAACCATTAACATTTGGGTTTATAGATGATTCCATTTTATCCAATGAAACATAAAAATAATGGAAGCTATATTTTGATGGGTCATTCACATCATGTGGCTTAGGGGTAGGTGTTTTGTTTGTAACACCACAAGGATAGATTGTCCCTAAGGATTTTCACATGAGATTCTCATGTAAAAATAACATTGCATAACATGAAGCTCTTCTTGCATGACTTCACATTTCCATCCAATGAGACATTCATCAGTTTTTAGTCTTCGATGATTCTCACTTAATCATCAATAAGGTAATCAATAAATATCAAACAAAAGATGAAAAAATCGTGATATATAAATCCATTGTAGATATCTTTAAGAAATATTTTGAGAATATGCAATTTGAGTGAGTATTAAATACCAAAAACAAATCAATAGATGCCATGGATACTATTGGTTCCCTTTTAAATGTCTTTAGATATTCATGAGTACCAGATCCTGATTGAACAACTCATTGTCCTTGCATATGATCAACTAAAATATAAAAGTTATGTGAGATAATTATTCCTAGTGTACCTTGGTATAACAATATTTACATTTACATTCATGATCACATCCTTTCAAAAGACTTATCATGTAACCAACATAAATCATTCATCCATAACACATCATGATATAACTTGGTAGAATGCTCTATTATCGAGACTATGATGGAATCTTGATTTGTTATTTAATTATTGGAGAGGGTGATTTATCCATAAAATACATTAATGATATGATTTATAAGGCCCATATTGGTGGAATGGTTCTAGATAATAATATTCTTTACACATGATACTACTAACCAACTATGCAAATGAATGCATGTGCCTATGTCAAAAGGTGTGTTTCTTTTCAGAAGCATGATGACCTGGTTCATGATTCATGACAAAATTTTTAGGAAATCACAACTCTTTGGACATTTTCAACATGGGGAATCGATTGCATATAAAAGTTAAACCCCACTTCCTCTGAAGGCCATAAACACAACCTAACTACTACCGAGTATTTTAAAAAGTCCGTTGAGGCAATAAAACTCACTTATGTATTTAGAAAGAAAATATAAAAAATTATTTTTAATCATATCATTTTTCAATAGGGAATCCCATCCAAAAACCTTTTTGATAATGGAAAATACTTCAAAAATAAGGACATTAAATACCTATGTTCCCAATTCCATATCTAAAATAGATGGTCCACTGCTTATTATCAATGGCAGATCTAAGCCATCCATAAAAAAATTATTAAAATAATCAAAATAAATATTAATTTTGTTGGTTAAAATTGGAATTCGAAACTTTTTCCTCCCTTATGGGCTTACTGAATCAACATCCACACTCCCATGGGTGTTACACCATATTCCCTAATATTTGGATCATAATTAATCCTTCCTATTGATATCAATTTATCCTCACTATATATTCATTTCAAGATGTTTTTTATGATGAATATTAGGTTTTCACAACTATAAGAGGTAGAAATTGTTCATGAGAAAAGACTAAATCATCTCAAGGCTTATCAAAACAAGATGCACCATAGCTATAAAAAGAGAAGTAAATATCAAGAGTTTGAATTTGGTGACTGTACTCTTAAGTAGAATCAAATGAAAAAAAATGTAGAGTGAGAAAATAAATTCAATTTTGAGCCTAATTGGCTAGGTCCATACATCATTACTACTAAGTATAGTTTAGGAGCATATAGATTGGAAAAAAAGAATGAAAGAGGCTTGATGAGCCCATGAAAACCACAAAAATCAAGTGTTTCCATGTATAACATTCATCCATAACATTAAAAAGATTAAAAAAAATTAAAAATTAAAAAATAAAATCAAATGTCAAAAAAGAAAGAGAAATAATTCACCCAAAGGTGAAAACCATTTTATGGCATCTAGGATAAGTACCATGTGTAAAGTCCATTATCTATGAGTACCCCTATGTTTGGGTTTAGGTACACATCCTTCCACATCCATTCATTTAATCCATATCATTATACAACAAACCCTTTTCCATTTTAAACTTGGTAGCAATTTACAACTACTATAGGGTATAATATATTTTGATAGATTTGAGTGTGGAAGCTTCTTTGCAATAGGATATTAGAGTGACATAATAGGTAGCTTCCATGTCTTGTGATACTTAAAAAGATTATTTTTGGATGTATCTATTCATTCATCCTTCATATCCCAAATCCCTTTCCACATCTACTACTAGAATTAGTTTTCCATTTGTTAGTAGCTATTTACATACATCATAAAAATTCCCTTGTATATATTTAATCTAAAAATATATAAACATTTGATAATCCAAAATTGAAAAAATAATAAAAGGCCAAAAATCTACAAAAGAGATAAATGCTCAAAATAAAAAAAACATCATAAAAAATTAGGAAACATAAAAAAAGTGATATCAAGCCAAAAAACCTAGAGTTTTTGTGATCACTCTTATTTAAGTCAGGTTTATATCCTTAATCAAATTTGAATCAAATCCTAGTAAGTGCACCATTCATCCAATCCAATATCATATATTTAAACCTATTTGGGCCAATCCAAATCAAACATGTTATTTTTTTGATATCTTTCCTGATTCATTCCCTTCCATATATCCTTACTTGAGGCCACCATCCTCTTACCATATCATTGAGCCCTCACACATGGATTTTGACTTAGTTAAATTTTAAAATGTTTTATATTGATTTTTGTTTGGGTTTATGTGTGTTTTTTTCTTGCTTATTTTTTTACTCTTATTATTATGGATTGACTTAATCTATATGTTTGAATGAGATTATTATGGTTTTTCCATATCAATGTGATTCCTTACACTTGCACTTTAGTCTATCCATCGACATATGGCCATAATGCATCATGGTATTTCATATCATGGTGTGTTGTTGGCATATATTTATTTTATAAAGGGTTAATACCTATACACATTATAACTTGGTCATCATGGTGTTACATCAAGGTGCATATCATTATACGCTACATCAAAAATTAGGTTGCAATGTATATGAGGTGGCTCACTAAAATGATAATGTATTCACCTTGAAAAATTATATCCATACTATAACTTTCATTTTAAAATATAATAAATTCATCCATATTTGAACAATAAAATTCAAATCAAAATTAATCATTATCTACTTATCATCATCATCCCTCCCATTTCAGAAGAAATAATTGGCCAAAGGTCTATTTAGACTATGTAGGCAACACTTAGTTACATGGGATTTATGAGCTAAGATTGACAAGTCTTATTATCATTATTACCATTCATTTCCATTATCATCCCTAATTATTTCATCCCATTCCTCTAAAATAAATTATTCACTCTATCACTTCCAATCAATACCCACCATCTTATCCCTTTTAGCCTATCAAACTAATTTAATCACTCATCCAGCCTGTCAATCTCTTTTAAAAATATAATTGATATCCATCCTCATACCATGCCTCCATCTCTACCTATCCTCTACTTTACCCCTATTTTTTGAACCCTTTTGACATATTCCATTTCATTTCCATCTCCAAAGAAACCATCTAATCTATATTTTGGATCATCACCTTCTTTACTATAACTTTTGCTATCAACACTTAGTTGATAATGATACCACCTACTTATTCACTCTCCCATAATCCTTCCCGTTATTTCACTCCTTTTCTTAGTCATTTCCCCTTTTCCCATGTTTTTCCTTATCTGTAATTTTCCTTAACTTTCCATTTTATCCTCAGTTTGCTTTAGACACCCTCATCATGGCATTTAACTGAATAAAAATATAAATTCCATTACAGATACTTTCAATTACCTAATATACCTATTTTTCATCTCCATCCTTTGACCCCCATCTTCTACATTTTGTTTTTCATGTCATTTCTCCATTTAATTTCATTTTTATCATCTTCCCTAGTCTCACTTGGTTTACTTTACTAGTTTCATATCAATTTTTATTTCAAACAACAAATCCTTTCAAGGTATTTATACTTTGATAATCCATCTATAATTTCCATTTTTTAGTTATTTAAGTAAGAAATTTTATTGAACACTCCTAGCTACTCATCCTCTAAACCATCCATTTATCTGAGACCTCATTATTGTCTTCATCCTATTTCATCCATATTGATAATAAAAATAAGGATGTACTCAGTAGATTATACTTATTGTACATACATGATTACCCATATCCTTCGCTTCTTAATTCAGTGCATGAAATCTGATTAGGTTAACTGCTTAGTACATCTACATCTTGTATTTCAATATTTATACATGTTATATATGGGAATATCTTCTTATTATTATCTTTCACTAATTACCCTCTTATCATCAAGTCTAATTTTATCACCATGCCATACCACGATATCTATTCTTATTAGTGACTTTGGTCCTTTTATGTATTGATATCTTTGCCCTCTATGATGAAATATTCTCATACTTATTTTGTGAAAATTATTTATTAAATAAATCATAGATCAAGGTGGTGATATGAAGTCCATATCCAATCCATATTCATAACCATATTTATACCTCAATAGATCATCACATCATTCTTTAAATAATTATTTCATCACATTGTGGCATCCTTGTATGCATTTTTTTGCAGCTTATTCATTCTTTGAAAAGTCATTAAACCATTTCACATACATTTTAATCAACTATCACACCTTTTAAATATACACAAATATAGTCATTTATCACTGATTGAAATCACATAACCCCTAAACCAATGCTTGTAATCCAAGCATACAATTTTTTTATGATATTTAATTCTATAATCCACATTATTTTGGGAAAATCAAAGTGTGTAGTTTATATCGAGATGTATCCTTCCAAAATTTTCTCTACTTGGGGTAGATAAATTTATCATCATAAATTCAAAGCAAGAAATAATTATCTCAATTGAGTTAATATATTCCATGGGTTAATTTCATCTATCCATTCATCAAATCCATATTCATACCTCCCTAATGGGATAACTAAATTGGCCTAAGGTCCCTTCAGACTATTTAGGAAGTATACAATTACATGGGGTTTCAAAAGCCAACTCAATCATTATTAATTCCTATTCTCACTCCCATCATCAACTTTGTCATCATATCATCCCTCCTTCCTCCTAAATCTCTCTTTTTAAATTCACTTTAATTTCATCATCATATCAAAATTATTGTATAATCAAGGGGCATACATATGTTCTTGGTTTTTTTTGTGACTTCTTATATTTTTGAAAATTAGATATAACATTATCACATATGTTTGAATCAACCTATCATCTATAAATATTCCATCACCATTAGTTATATCATCCTTAATTTGTGAAATAGTTTAAATCCTTGATCTATACTTGAAAATCAATCAAAATATTATCCTTTATCCATCTACGCTCATATGTTTTGCTCTACTTTGGGTAAGTCAAGCTTGTACCTCATCATCAAGATAGGTCATTTCTGAATTGGCCCTATTTGGGGCAAGTTATGCTGACAATGTTTTTGGGATATTTTCCCTAAGTCCTCCCTATTTGGGGAAAATCAATCTGTGAACCTATCCTGGGATGTATCGTTTCTAAAATCCACCCTTCTTGGGGAAAATCCATTCATTATCAGCATAAAAAAAAAATGAAAGCATTAGTTTTAGTGGGTTGATCTCATTCATAGGTTAATCTCATATAATCATTATCACATACTACATCCTAACTCCTATTTCTTAATCACTTATCCATTGATTCTTCCATTTTAACTTTTTCCTCTCTTTCTCAAGAGCCCATTTGTATTTTTCCTCCCTGCATGTCCTCTTGAGGGGTATCATCCATCACATTATTTAATCATTATTATATATTTTTTTGTTAAAATTTTTAGATATTCTTATTTCTTTTAAAAGGTAATACTCTATTCATTGGGTCTCGCAATGCCTTATTAAAGAGGAGTAAAATGTATAAATTCAAAATTGGACACTTCATGACAATTTTGACTAATCAGTATTCTATTTGGCTCATGTTCTTATCCTTCACTATTTATCAACCCCTAGCCAATTAAGTCATTTATTCCATAGCCACCTCCAATTCTATAAAATTCTCATCTTATTCCATTAGTTAATTAACCTAAGTTATTTAAATAATCCTTCCCTAATTCTATGAATTTTGAATATCCATAATTATCAAAATCCAAATATCAAATAATCCCCACATCATGACATCATCTTCCACCCATTTCCACTTTAAAAATTTCAATGATACCATAGGCTTTACCTATCCCCCGTCATCAAAATTTTATAATACAAATTATTTTTCCAAGTTATAATGATGTCAAAGGCTTCACCTGTCACCCATCATTTAGATTTCATAATCCAAAGATTTTATCTTTAAATTTAATAATCCACCTCAAATCCCACTAACTTACACTATTAGATTACATAATCCCATTTAATCCACCATGGGCCCAATGTCCCCACCTATTTTCCACTCCTAATATTCCCACTTAGAAATTTAATAATATCCCATCAATTCAATCACACTCCACCATTGATCTCTAACCAAGATCAATGAATCTCATTAATTAAATAAAATATAAAAATGAAGCCATTTACCTCCATTTACACTAAGCTTAAATTATACAATGAAGTTTATCTAAACATCATATTAACAATGCTTCAAGAATCATTAATTTAATCAATCAAACATAAAGTTATCAAGGAGAAGTGTTGATGAAATGTCAACACTCTTCATCAACCATTTGCAACTATAATCACAATCAATTTGAGCAATATAATATCTAAAAAATTGTAAGTGAAGGTACATTTTTTGGAATTTCATTATTTTCTTTGTTACCCCATATTAGATAGCTCATTTTACATACACTTGCATAACATTGTGTTAGTTTTTAACTTGTTTTGATTTATAAACCTCAATAATAATATTTATTATTATATTCTAATGGAAATTGAGATTCATAATTTTTAGATATAAAAAACATGTATTATTTTAAGAGAAACTCTTGTAGCACTAGGTGCCATGTATAGAGTAACCACTTATTGTACTTAAGACACAATACAATATGTAGATGGTTATTAATATTATCATTAGAGATGGTAAATGCATTAGTTTAACTGATGAGGGATGCCAATAATGTCATCATGAATGTCATAGATGCATCCATTGGACTGATGAGGCCACTTGATCCATTTGTGTTATAGTAAAATGATATTATTGTATTATGATGTGGTTATATCCTCTCATTATAAACAATTTTAAACCTTGAATCATTATCCATAATGTGTTTTGAAGTTGTTTATGTAAATGTGTAATTACAATATATTATGCATCCCCCTCCTAGCCCCCACCCCACATAATTTTGTACATACACCAAACCTCTTAAGCGATGGAACCCCCATAAATAAATGATATTGTGATATGATATTAGTATGTGTATGTCATGGAATATGTATGGAATTTATGTTATTAAGCCTAGTTGTGATTTTGTGTGTGTAATTATTTTATGATATACCTTGAAAATAATATCATATGTGGAAATTTGGTTATTTTGTGATTTATATGGAACCCCTCGCATGTAAATTTGGTACAAATTAACTTTCATTCTTTAAGTATAAGATGTCTAAGTTAAATTATTGTTATGTAGTGATGTGTTGAGTGGTGTAACCCTACTTTGATGTTATAGTTAGTGAACACTTATGTAAGTGTATGGTTTTAGGGTGGAGTATAACTATGTTTATATTGGTTTGAAATAGGATATAAGATATGAATTAGAGCTTATTGTATGCTAAAAATCCACTTTTACCCTTCACATGAGGTAGCCACTTGAATATTTAGGTGTGTGCACCATCAGTTCCACATGAACCATGGGATCTTCACATTTAATTATCACCTTATGAATTAGATAGTCATTTATACTTGTCTTGCTAACATGGTTTAATGGTTTTGTGGAACTATCTTGCGTGACTTTTCTGCTAGTCTAGGGTTATGTTTTGGTGATTTTATCTTGTGTGATTACATTTATGATCATTAATATTTTAGATATTATTGTAAATTAATCAATTTGGATTTGTTGATTGATCTATCTAGGCATCAGGAAGTGCTAATTAAATTACTAAATCTACTAATCTTTCTAATTAATTTTAGAAATGCATAAAGATAATTGAAAATTGTGTTTTAGCAGGAAAGCAAGAAAAAGAATTAGAAAGAGATAAAAATAAGAAATAAATGTAAAATAAAAAAATGGAATAAAATAGTAATTAAATATTTAAAAGAATAATTAATAAAAATAATAAAGTAAAACAAAATAAAAAATTAAAAAGAAACTTTGAAACAAAAGTAAAGGATACGCCTATTTTAGGTAGTAGAAAATTAGGAAAAAAGGAGTGAATCATTATCATAAGTAAGGTCTGAGAGAAAATGAAAGGAGAGAGAAGGAATAGGTGTAGCACAAGGGGAAAGGAGAAGATAGAAGAAATACTTATAGCATCTTACCAAGTAGATAATGATTTTCAAATCTATATATGTAATATTATTGATTTGTGAAGATGTAAATATAGTTGTGTGATGTATAACTATAATAATTGATTAGATGTTGCCTTATCCTAGCATTTGTTACATGTGTTAATTTATATCAGAGCATAAAAAGTGATATGTAAGTATAATAATATTATAAATTACCTTCTGATATATCATAAATAAATAAAATAAAATATTCCACATCATATTATAATGGATCCATATTATATAAATAGATAAAAGTAATTATAATATACCAATTACTGAATATAGGGTGATCTACTTGTTTTTATCAAAGACATGCTAGGATAACTTGGTAAAGTTTTCCCGAAGGACCCAATAATAAGGTATAATTGTATATAGTGATGAATATGTAATAATAGATGTATGTAAGATGTCACTAAATAATAATAAGTTTAGCATTGCTACTCTTATTTTGAATTCATAGTTATATTCTTGTAGATAAGGTGTCACTACAATAGATTGCCATAGATATTTGGGTTTGGGAACTATGCTATGGGGAGACCATGTGTCTTATATATACATTATATTTTATTGTAATTCTCATTGAATATTATCATGAATATTTGTAACTACTTATTATTTTACTTTGATAGTGGTATCTATAGACTTTTATCAGTTGTACCTAAGTTAATGTAATACCTTCCATATTCAAATCATGACATGTACTTATGATGTTAGAGATCAATATTTTATGATGTAATATATATTTAATGTTATCACACATGAGTATGTATCTGATATTTATTTATAATCTCATTGTGTAATATATTTATGGAATATGTTTAACATAAAAAAATTCACATTTCTCTCGTTGACCCTAGCAAAGTTATTATAGATCCTCCAATACTGATTAAATTTATTATGGAGAATCCAATTCTAGTTTGCCCATGGTTGAGGATTAGGATGGGGAATCCAAGGTTGATGTTAAGGTTGAGGCATCCATGGATGTAGTTTCCATTCTTTTGTACCCCATAATGGAGGTTCCCATGCATGTGGAGGTGCCTATCTAGCCCATGGCATCATTCATGGGTTTGAAAGAGCTCTACGACAAAATTGGTTCTGGTTCTTATTACTGGAAAATTGATTTCCCTATTTTTTATGATGTTGAGCTCTTCTCTTAGTTGAGTTTTATATTTTAGTTTTTTTAGGATAGGTAGGAGGGAAAAATTCTTGGTATCATGATCATTTACATCACATATTCCACACATCTCAGTTTTATTCAAAGGGTAATCTTAGAGGGCATGCTTTAAATTGCATTTAAGGTAATAATGGCTAGTGGGTCAGTGGTAGCATTAGACTTGACTTACACTCCACCTAGCATAGTATTTAATTGGAATAAAATGCCTATCTTGAGGATGGATAATTCTTCCATAAGTTGTCCTACATCAGTACCACTCTTGCTTATTTTTAGCTTTCTACATTCCCTTTGGATCTTGAGTAATTCATACCAAATTTAGCTATGTCATTGAGATTAATCTTGTTTATATATTCTTCCACATAAGGTTTAGGATTCCATTGCATCATAATCAATAGCTTTTAAGGAAATATTTTTGTAGAATTTTTCACTTAATTCATATCCACATTTCTTTTGAATAAATTGGAAGTGGTTAAGATAATCTTCCAAGTTTTCATCCTCATTTTTATTTATCCTAAAGAAATCTTATTTTTTATATCTTCTTCTAAAATAGTCATGATTTTTATCTAAGAATTCAGTCTCCATGACATCTCATGATGTAATAGATTTTACTTGTAAGACCATAAACCAACTCATTGCTGATTCTTTGAGTGTAAAAGGGAACAATTTTGAATTCTGGCCATCAATTCTATAACCATAAGTTTTACATAGAAATTTAAATTTAAAGATTAATTTTTTAGGATCTTATATGGATTTTCCTCTAAATTTGGGTGGGATAGATGGGGAAATATTATTCATGGTAGTTCAGTCATTATCTTCTAGTACAATGGGATAGGTGAAGGTCCTTTCTAGTGGATTAGCCATATTTTATGTCTTTGCATCAAGATTTACTACATTCCCCATATTTTCTATTATTTATTCTAAAAAATGTTATAAACAAAGTTCCTAAGAAGTGGTGAGTTATCATAAGTGGTTGGGAGACCACTTGATTGAGACTCATTATTTTGGTTTATAATGTTCTTTAGCCATAATTTTATTTAGAATGATGGACGTACTTTTGGAGAATAATCCCAAGGCTTAGGTGGGGTTAATTATGTTTTTTATTCAATAATTAAAAAAAAATCTTTTATCTCTTCTTACAAATTTTCCACATTCTTTAAGTGTACTTTTATTTAAGGGCTTGTGGTATCTTTCCAAGAGTTCTTTGGAATGAATCTTCCTTGTGAATCTCTAGGTATACTCATATATCTAAAGGGAAGTTTTTTTGTTAGCTTGTGATCTGCACCTTAAACAAACTTATAATGTCCTAAAAAATGATGCCAAACATTGTGTCATTAATCCATTCATTTAATCAACTCATTTTGTTGATGTCATTAAAAGTAGGTCCAATATCTAATAATTGCATACAATAAGGTGTGTAAACTATAATATAGAATTAAGATGCTGAAGTAAGTACACTTGCTTATAAATAAACACACTCCTATTGTAAATAAACACTCTTCCTATCAAATAAATTTATGTTTGAATAAACACACTTTGGTTATCAAAAGGAAACACTTCTAATCTATGTACTAAATTTAATTTGATTTTAAATGAAATAATTTTGGAAAAGGAAATGTTAGAAAAGTAATTTGGAATAAATATGCCATAGAATAGACCTACAAGTTAACAAAAACACTCTTTTAATACAAACTCTCTTAAAAATAATTAAACAACAACTAATATAAACATAAAATAAATGTATCAAATAATAATCCTACCTCCTTAAGTAAGTAGGCCGTTTCTCTTCCTTCATATAGAATTTAATTCACTCTTATAGTTTCTATAATATTCAGAGCCTAATTATTTCTTGAATAAACATTTCTCTTATTTTCTACTAACATTTTATTTTTATCAAAAGTTCTCTCTTACCTATAATATGAAGATATTTTTATGATACAAAATCCATATAACTATTTTTAAAAATAAACTAATAGACTAAAGGATATAATCTAATTGATTTAAAAAATAGAGAAGAGGTTATAGCCATTCTCTACATTTCAAGATGAAATGATGGAAAAGTTGGCATAACTACATGCATGCTCCAACTGGTTATAATATATTGATGGTTATAACATATTATGATATGATAACATAAAATCCTATAATAACTATAGTGTTACTTTTACAAAAGATTAATATAATTATCATATATAAAAATAGAATGCTATATATGGTAAATGTCTCAATGATCTATGAATGCATTGAAAAAGCCATGAGCATTCTAGGTAAGATGTATAGAATATTAAATGACCAACAAAATGCCTTATATAATATATGTACATGAATAGAATAATATTATAAGTCACTTGTTATACTTTGGAACTTAGCTAGAACTCATATGTTATAATTTAGAGATCAATAGTTGTACTCTGAAGCTTCATTGTTGAACTTTAGAGCTTCAATGTTGGACTCTAGAACTTCTATGTTAGACTCTAGAGCTTCACTGTTGGACTCTAGAGATTCAATGAATGGATCTAACATGTGTTTAAATTCCTTTTAAGGTTTTGATTACTTAATAAAAATTATAATACTTTATCATGATGCCTTCATATATCCTGTACATACAAAGATAAGGGTTAACCATGTAAAATGTTATAACATAGTGGATAAAAAAAATAACATTTACTCACACATGCTAACTAAAATGTAAGTACATATTCTCTAATTTAGACTATAAATAACCCATAAATGCATATAATATCCATTTTAAAAAGTTATATTATAAGGAAATTTCATGGTTATTACTTGGTTAGAATGAACCATACAATTGACTCGTCAATACACACTTTGTATATTGATGTGAAACTTGATCATGCAATATTCCTTAATAAAAAACTTACAACAATGTCATTGAAATTAGTTATTGTCCATATTTTAAATTTGAAAATATAAAACTTGAAATTTTAATTTTGAAAAGAGAGAAAGGAAGTATACACTTGGAAGAGTATGCAAACTAATTTTCATGTAATTTGAAAGTGAAAAAGCACTTTCCCCCTTGTTGAAGAATTTGGAAAAATGTTGAAGCTATGGAAAATTGAGAGTGATCAAGTCTCATTTTTTAAAAAAAATTCTCTTAAGTTGGAAATATTATATGCTCCAACTCTTTTTTGACTATGTAGAGTACTCTATAAAATAATTGAATTTTTAAAACCATCAAATGTGGCTTGCTACATTAAAATGTGTAACCAAAGACATTGAGTGTCACTAGAATTTAACATGGTCCACATGAAATATGAATCTGAATCATATTGCTATAGATGAATCTACATTATAATTGAAACTTCACAACTTCAAAAAATTTGAACTTGAGAAATTTGAAATTTCCATGTAGTAACTTGAAATTGAATGAGTATTATTCCCCCTATACTATACTAGATTGATATCTAATTCCATTTGAAGTTAAAAATATTGAAACCTATAAATATTTGAAACTTTTCACTTGTAACTTTAGGAGTGAGTGCACATCCATATCATATCATATCATAATTTTTTTTTTTTTGAATAATTCTATAATTTTTGAATTGTATAGTGCCATAATATGAAGTTTAC
>JARHVA010009002.1:347500-385108 GCA_037957365.1 Torreya grandis
GATTTTATAATTCAGATATTTCTCTCCAAATTTAATAATCCACCTCAAATCTCACTAACATACACTATTAAATTACATAATCCCATTTAATCCTCCATGGGTCAAAGTTCCACACCTATTTTCCACTCCTAATATTCCAACTTGTCAAGTTAATAATATCCCATCAATTCAATCATCCTCCACCATTGATCTCCAACCAATATCATTGAATCTTATTAATCAAACCAAATATATAAATATATCCATTTGCCCCCATTTAAACTAATCTTGAACTATACAATCAAGCCTATCTAAACATCATATTATCAATACTTCAATAATCATTAACTCGATCAATCAAACATCAAGTTATCAAGGAAAAGTGTTGATTAATTATTGATGCTCTTTATCAACCATTTGCAACTACAATCACAATAAATCTCATAAACATATAATTTGTAAGTGAAGGTAAAATATTTGGAAGTTCATTATTTACATCTTTAGTCCTTATTAGATAGCTCATTTTAAGTATACTTGCATAATATTTGCTAGTTTTTAATTTATAACCCTCAATAGTAATATTTATTCTTATGTTTTAATAAAAGTTTAGATTCATAATTTTTAGATATAGAGAACATGTATTCATGAAAAACTCTTACAACACTAGGTTTCATGTGTAGACTAACCACCTATTTTACTTAAGAGACAACAATAGTGGTAGATGGTTTTCAGCATTATCATTAGAGATGACAAATGCCTTAGTTGGACTAATAGGGGGTGTCAATAATGTCATCATGAATGTCATAGATGCATCAGTTGGACTGATGAGGACACTTGATCCATTTGTATTATAGTAAAATTATATTATTATATTGTGATGTGGTTGTATCCCCCAATTATAAACAATGGTAAACTTTTAATCATGAGCCAAAACATGTTTTGAATGTGTTTATGTACATGTGTAATTATAACATATTTTGTAACTCCCTCTTGGCCCCCACCCCCACAAAAAAATTTAATTACACCAAACCTCTTAAGTAAGGGAACCCCCATAAATAAATGATATGTGATATTGTATTAGTATGTGTATGTAATGGAACAAGTATGGAATTTGTGTTATTAACTCTATTTGTGATTTTGTGTGTGTAATTATTTTGTGAAATACCTTGCACATAATATCATCTGTGAAAAGTGATTGTGTTATGATTTATATGCAACCCATCACATCTAAATGTGGTATAAATTAACTTTCATTCCTTCAGTATAAAGTCTCAATGTGAAATTATTGTTATGTAGCTATGTGTTAAGTAGTGTAACATTACATTGATGTTATATTCAGTGAGCACTTATGTAAGTGTAGGGTTTGAGGGTGGAGCATAACTATGTTTATATTGGTTTGAACTATGTTCTAGGCTATGAATTAGAGCTTCTTGTTTGATAAAAATAATCTTTCCCCCTTCACATGAGGTAGCCAATTGAATGTTTAGGTGTGTGTACCATGAGTGCCACATACACCATGGGATATTCACATGTAATGGTCACCTTATAAATTATATAGTCATTTATACTTGGCTTTCTAGCATAGTTTAATGGTTTTGTGGAATTTTCCTGTGTGACTTGCATGCTATTCCAAGTTTATTCTTGGGTGATTTTATCTTGTGTGATTATATTTATTATCATTAATATTTTTAAGATTAGTGTAAATTGATAAATTATAATTTGTTTATTAATCTATCTTGGCATTAGAAAGTAATAATTAAACTATTAAGTTTACTAATATTTCTAACTAATTTTTTGAAATGCATAAAGTTAATTAAAAATTGTGTTTTAATAGAAAAGAAAACAAAATAGAAAGAGATAAAAATAAGAAATAAAGGTAAAATTAAAAAAATGGAAAAAATAGTATTTAAATATTCAAAAGAATAATTCATAAAAATTAAAAATTAAAACAAAATTAAAGGCTACATCTATTTTAGGTAGTAGAAAATTAGGAATAAAGGGGGAGTAATCATTATCATAAGTAAGGTCTGAGAGAAAATTAAAGGAGAGAGAAGGAAAGAGCATATCACAATGAGGAAGGAGAAGATATAAAGAATACATATATCATCTTTCCAGGTAGGCAATGCTTTTCAAAGTTAAATATGTAATATTATTGATTACTAAAAATATAAATCCATTTATGTGATGTATAACTATAATAATTGATTAGATGTTGCCTTATCCTAACATTTGTTACATGTGGTAATTTATATCAGAGTATAAAAATTGATATGGAAGTATAATAATATTATACATTGCCTTATGATATATCATAAATAAAATCCATATTAATTGACACATCATATTATAATGGATCCATATTATACAAATAGTTAACAACAATTATAATATACTAATGATTGCATATAGGGTGATCTGCTTGTTTTAAGATACATGCTAGGAGAACTTGGTAAATATTTCCTGAAGGACATAATAATAAGGCATAGTTATATCTGGTGATATATATATATATATATATATATATATATATATATATATATATATATATATATATATATAAGGTTTCAGTACACAATAATAATATTAGAATCACTACTCTTATTTTAAATTCCTAGTTATATTCTTGTAGATAAGGCATCGCTACACCAGATTGCCATAGATACTTGAGTGTGGGAACTATCCTTCGAGGAAGCCATGCATCTTATATGTATACTTTATTTTATTATAATTTTCATTTAATATTGTCATGAAGAGTTGTAATTACATATTATTTTACTTTTACATCGGTCATTGTAGACTTCAATCAGTGATTTTTGAGTTAATGTAATCACTTTCTTTCTTTTCATTATGTCATGTAATTATGATGTTAGAGGTTAGTGATTTTTGATGTAATATGTATTTAATGTTATCACACTTGAGCATGTATATTATATCTATTTATATTATTGTGGTGTAATCTATTTATGGAATTTATGTTTAACTTTTTTTTTTAAATCACATTTTTCTAGTAGACCCTAGTGATGTTATTACAGGACCTCCTCTCCTGATTAAAGTTATGATGGGGAACCCATTTTTGGTTTTCCCATGGTTAAACATTAGGTTTTATAATCCAAGGATGATGATTAGGTTGAGTCATCCATATATGTGGTGTCCATTCTTGTGTACCCCATACTAGAGGAACCCATGCACATGGAGGTACCTATCTAGCTCATGGAATCATCCATGGGTTAGAAGGAGCTCTAGGACAAAATTGGTTCTAGTTTTTATTATGAAAAACTTGGTTTCCCTATTTTTGTATGAATGTAATATCTTGTCTTGGTTGGGTTTCTCTTTTAGTTATTTTTTAGGATAGGTAGGAGGGCACAATTCTTGGTATCATGATCATTTACATCACTTATTTCACACATATTAGTTCTCTCCACAAGGTAATATTAGAGAGCATGTTTTAACCTACATTTAAGGTAATAATGGATAGTGGATTAGTGGTAGCATTATATTTACATTACGCTCCACCTAATGTATTATTTAATTTCACTAAAATGTCTATCTTGAGGTTGGATAACTCCTTGTTAAGTTATCCTAAATTAGTACCACTCTTGATTATTTTAAACTTTCTAACATTCCCTCTATATCTTGAGTAATTCATACATAATTTATATATGTCATTGAGATCAAGCTTTTTTATGTCTCCTTTCTCATAAGGTTTATGATTCTATTGCATCATAATCAATACCTTTTAAGAAAACAAATTTTCAAACTTTTACACTTAATTCACATCCAAATTTCTTGTGAACAAATTGGAAGTGGTCAAGATAGGCTTATAATGTTTCATACTCATATTTATTTATTATAAAAAAATCTTCTTCTTTTATCACTTCCTCTACAATAGTTGTGATATTTACATAAGAATTCAATCTCCATGCCATCCCATAATGCAATAAATTTTAGTTGTGAGACCATAAACAATCTCATGGATAATTATTTGAGTGTAAAAGGGAGAAATTTTAAATTCTAATTATCAATTCTATAATCATAATTATTACATATAAATTTAAATTTAAATATCAATTTATTAGGATATTATATAGATTTTTCTCTTAAAGTGGGTGCGATAGATGGGGAAATATTGTTCATGGTAGTTATGTCCTCATTTTCTAGTACAATGGGATAGGTGAAGGTCCTCCCTGGTGGATTATCACTATTTTGTGTATTTCCATCAATATTTATTGCATTTCCCTTATTTTCTTCCATTTATTCCATAAAAATGTTTTAAATGATGTTACTAAGAAGTGGTGAGTTATCATAAGTGTTTGGGACGCTACCTGATTGAGACTAATTAATTTGGTTTATAATGTTCTTTATCCTTAATTTCCATTAAAAATATGCACCTAATTTTGGAGAATAATTCCATGGTTTAGGTGGGGTTAATTATATTTATTCTTCAATAATTTAAAAAAAAAAAATTCTATATCTTCTTAAAATTTTTCCACTTTCTCTAAGTGTGCTTTTATTTGAGAGTTTGTGGTATCTTGCTAAGAATTCTTTGGAATGAATATTCCTTGTGAATCTCTATATATACTTATATTTCGGAAGGGAAGTTTTTTTGTTAGCTTATGATCTACACTTTACATAAACTTAGAATGTCTTAAAAAATGGTGTGAAAAATAATTTTTGTCATCAACCCATTCATTTAATCAGTGCATTTTGTTGATGTCAATAAAATTAGGGCCAATATCTAACAAATGTATACAATAATGTGTGCAATCTATTGTTAATAGTTGTGTTTTAGAGAGTTTTTGTACACCACCTAATTCTAAAGTTTTAATCTAAACAAATAAATATATATAATTGATTGTAATGAAAACTGTATAATACAAAATTGAGATGCTAAAGTAAGCACACTTTGTTATAAAACAAAAAACATCCTATTGTAAATAAACACTCTTGCTATCAAATAAATTTATGTTTGAATAAACACACTTTTCTTATAAAAAAGAAACACTTATAATATATGTATTGAATTAAATTTGATTTTAAATAAAATAATTTTGGAAAATAAAATGCTAGAAAAGTAACTTGGAATAATTATTCACATAGAATATACCTAGAAGTTAACAAAATCACACTTTTAATACAAACAATCTTAAAAAGAATTAAACAACAGCTAATATAAACATAAAATAAATGTGCCAAATAATAATCCAACCTCCTTAAGTAAGTGTGTCTTTGCTATCACTTGGTATAGGATTTAAATCACTCTTATACTTTATGGATTATTGAAAACTTCATTAATTCTTGAATAAATATCTCTCTTATCTAGTACTAACATTCTCTTTTTCTCAAAACTTCTCTCTCTAACCTATAATAAAAATATGTTTTTATGATATAAAATTCATATAACTATTTTTAAAAACAAACTAGGAAACTAAATACTATAATCTAATTTATTTAAAAAATAGAAAGAGGTTACAACCATTATCCATATTTCAAGATGAAATGATGAAAAAATTGGCGTAACTACATGCATTCTCCAAATGGATATAATATCCTTATGGCTATAATATATTATGATCTTATAGCTAAAAATCCTATAATTCTATAGTTCTAATTTTAAAAACATTACTATAAGTATCATATATAAAAATAAAATGCTTTATAGGGTAAGTGTCTAAATAACCTATGAATGCATTGAAAAATCCATAAGCATTCTAGCTAAGATGTATACAATATTATATGATCAATAAAATACCTTCTATAAGATTTATACCTGACTAGAATAATACTAGAACTCAATTGTTATACTGTGAAACCTAGCTGGAACTCATTTGTTATACATTAAAGATTAATTTTTGTACTCTGAAGCTTCATTTTTGAATTTTAGATCTTCAATGTTGAACTCTAAAACTTTTGTGTTAGACTCCAAAGATTTATTTTTGGACTCTATATCTTCAATGATTGGATCCAACATGTGCCGAAATTAATTCTAAGGGTATGATTACATACCAAAAATTATAAAATTTGATCATGATGCATTCATATATCCTATACATACAAAGTTAAGGGATAACCATGTAAAGAGTTATAACATAGTAGAAAAAAAAAACATTTACTCACACATGATAACTAAGATATAAGTACCCATCCTCTAATTGAGACTAGAAATAACCCATAAATGCATATCATATACATTTCAATAAGGGAGTTTAGAAGTAAATTCCATGGTTATTACTTGGTTAGAAAAAACCATATAATTGACTAATCATTACACACTTTATATTTTGATGTAAAACTTGATCATGCAATCATCCTTAATATAAAGCTTGAAACAATGTCATTGAAATTAGTTATTGTCCATATTTGAAATTTGAAAATATAATACTTGAAATTTTAATTTTGAATAGAGGGAAAGGAAAGTATACACTTGGAAGAGTATCCAAACTAATTTTGATGTAACTTGAAAGTGGAAAATCACTTTCCCCCTGGTTGAGGTATTTGGATAAATATTGAAGCTATGGAAAATTGAGAGATAAATTTTTCATTTAAATATTTTGAATTCTCTTAAGTTGAAAATATTGTATGCTCCAACTCTTATTTGACTATGTAGAGTATTCTATAAAATAATTTAAGTGGTAGAACCATCAAATATGGCTTGCTACATTAAAAAGTGCAACCATAGACATTGAGTGTCACTAAAATTTAACATGGTCCACTTGAAATATGAAGATGAATCATATTTTTATAGATGCATCTAGATTTTATTCAAAACCTTACAACTTAAAAACTTTTAAACTTGATAAATTTTTAATTTCCATGTAGTAACTTGAAAACGAATGTGTATTATCTGCCGCCGCCCCCGCCCTCTTATCTAGTACTAACATTCTATTTTTCTCAAAATTTCTCTCTCTAACCTATAATAAGAATATGTTTTTATGATATAAAATTCATATAATTATTTTTAAAAACAAATTAGGAAACTAAATACTGTAATCTAATTTATTTAAAAAATAGAAAGAGGTTACAACCATTATCCATATTTCAAGATGAAATGATGAAAAAATTGGTGTAACTACATGCATTCTCCAAATGGATATAATATCTTGATGGATATAATATATTATGATCTGATAACTAAAAATCCTATAATTCTATACTTCTAATTTTACAAAACATTACAATAATTATCATATATAAAAATAAAATGCTTTATAGGGTAAGTGTCTAAATAACCTATGAATGCATTGAAAAATCCTAAGCATTCTAGCTAAGATGTATACAATATTATATGATAAATAAAATACCTTCTATAAGATTTATCCCTGACTAGAATAATACTAGAACTCACTTGTTATAATATGAAACTTAGCTGGAACTCATCTATTATATGTTAAAGATCAATTTTTGTACTCTGAAGCTTCATTTTTGAACTTTAGATCTTTAATGTTGAACTCTAAATTTTTTTTGTTAGACTCCAGAGATTTATTTTTGAACTCTATATCTTCAATGAGATTGATTCTAAGGGTATGATTACTTACCAAAAATTATAAAATTTGATCATGATGCATTCATATATCCTATACATACAAATTTAAGGGATAACCATGTAAAGAGTTATAACATAGTAGAAAAAAAAACATTTACTCGCACATGATAACTAAGATATAAGTACCCATCCTCTAATTGAGACTAGAAATAACCCATAAATGCATATCATATCCATTTCAATAAGGGAGTTTAGAAGGAAATGCCATGGTTATTACTTGGTTAGAAAAAACCATATAATTGAGTAATCATTACACACTTTGTATTTTGATGTAAAACTTGATCATGCAATCATCCTTAATATAAAGCTTGAAACAATGTCATTGAAATTAGTTATTGTCCATATTTGAAATTTGAAAATCTAATACTTGAAATTTTAATTTTGAATAGAGGGAAAGGAAAGTATACACTTGGAAGAGTATCCAAACTAATTTCGATGTAACTTGAAAGTGGAAAATAACTTTCCCCCTTGTTGAGGTATTTGGATAAATATCGAAGCTATGGAAAATTGAGAGATAAAATTTTCATTTAAATATTTTAAATGCTCTTAAGTTGAAAATATTGTATGATCCAACTCTTATTTGACTATGTAGAGTACTCTGTAAAATAATTTAAGTGGTAGAACCATCAAATATGGCTTGCTACATTAAAAAGTGCGACCATAGACATTGAGTGTCACTAAAATTTAACATGGTCCACTTGAAATATGAAGATGAATCATATTGTTATAGATGCATCTAGATTATATTCAAAACCTTACAACTTCAAAACTTTTGAACTTGATAAATTTTAAATTTCCATGTAATAACTTGAAAATGACTGTGTATTATTCCCCCTCCCCCCCACCGCTCAACCCCCCAACACCCAGAACCCCCACCCCCCCCCCCCGCCCCCCCCGCCGCCCCCCCCCCCCCCCCCCCCCCCCCCCCACCCCACTTTGAGATGAGAGATGTATTATGTAAGTCACTTATCTTAAAATATAATTGTAAAATAGATTAAATATATAATGATGTAGTGACACTTTGATAAATTGAATTGGATTGTATCATAGTATTAGATATATTATTGAATTTGAATATGAACATGTATTGGATTGATATATAATTAAAGTACAAAATAAACATGTGCATGATATGTATCATGGAACCAAAGTAAGAGTAGAGAATAAAAATAATGTGTGATATGAATCATGTCATCTTTATATCAAGAGAAAAACATACAAACAATGTTATAAAATGTCATGTAATTTTAATATACTATCACACATAAATCCCAAAGGCCACATACAAGGGATATGTGAATGCAACATAAATACACAAAGCTAAGGGCCACACATAAATAGAATAATGATGATATATAAGAAATAAATTACACATACAAGCATAAGAGCCACAAATAATAACTAAGCATGTTGTAACATATCATGTAGTAAATTAAGAAATAAGGATAGAGAAAATGAAAGCATCATACATCCACCATTTGGATCCATGTCATTGTTAACAAATAATATTTTCAAGTAAAATAATGTAAAGCATGAGTGATTAGTTAAAAATTTGTATGATATGTAGCTTAAAAAGTTGTGGATAGATATAATTTATAGAATTGTTCATGGAGAACTAAGAGATGCCCCCAACTTAACAAGGTTATTGGGTTATAAGAGAAACCCAACATCAAAATCATGTAAATTTATGTCCTGTATCATACTCAAATACTTTGTGATATATATAATTGAAAATGTTGTTTATGTCCTGATTTTAATTTTTGTCATATTTGATTTTATTTGAATTTTTCAAATATTTGAATAGAAGATTTGAAAAGTTATAATAATCAAGGATTAAAAAATAGTGGAAAAGGGAGGGATTCAAAAAATACAGAACAAGATGGTAAATCATAATATGATAAGAAATAATGTGATCCATGTGACCCCAACATATATGTAAATGAATCAAAGTAATGTAGCTCAAATGATTAAGATAGATAAGAATGTACATGCTCCTCAATGATAAATGGGATGTATATGATCATGTAAGGGAAATGAAATATATAGTATAGTAGGTATGCAAAAATGAGCATTGAAATAATTTTTAAGTTATTTTCTTTGGATTATTTAAACTGGTTTGAAAATTAGGAGCGCAAGTGCCAAAAGTGAAAAATAACAACAAGAGATATAATAATTCTTGAATTTGGGATAGAATAATTAGAAATGAATAAAAATCAAAGAATTTATGTAGAAATGAAGACTTAGAACTATAATCTAAGGATCCCATCAAGGGTATGCTTATGTGTAGGCCCTATATTATCGAGATATTACCATTATTTTAAACAATTAGGATCATAGTCATCAACGTAATCATTAGGTTGTGCCTAAAATTGTGATATGTCATTTTGATTATATTTTGTGTATGTGTATGATAAATTTAATGCATCATATATTGGAGTTATTTTTTGAATATGTTCATATTTTTTAAGATATTGCATGACATGTTGAACTAAAGAATAATCCTATGTTATTTATTAAACACTAGGAAGAGAAATAATTTATGCTTTGGCTTTAAATTTATACCTTATGCATGAATTATATATGATTCTTGATCTTTTTAAAACATATTTTATCATTAGACTTTGTAATAATATTTTATTTTGGACATGCCTTTATGAGAAATATGTTAAAAGACATGATTTATTTATTATCTTGAATTTATTCTTGCAAATTTTCTTTAGGTAATTATTATTTTTGCATCCTCCATTATTTATATTTTCATTTTTATTTATTTATTTATTTTAATATTTTCTTATTTATTTATTATCATATGGTATCCATATTTATCTTTGTGTTCTTTTTGCATTTATTGTTTAGAATATACAATATAAGTGGGTTGTCAAATAGATTTATTTTTTATAGGATCACCACTATCAATAATACATTGTATTTTATTCTTCAAATCCAAAAAACTATTTGTATGATACCCATGTAATGTATGCTATGAATAATAGTATTTTTATAATCTTAGAGCAGGCATATAAGGTATTGTAATCAACTTATTTTGAATCATTCCTATTAGAAGATCATTTGGAATATTATTAGCCTCTTATATAATTTTTGAATCATTAATTATAAATATATATTTCTTATAAGGCACATGATGGGTAAATGAAGATATACGATTAACACTAGCATACTCTTGATTATTTGTAAAAAAATTATTTTATTTATGTTGAATTGAAATACTGATTTTTATTTTGATATTCTTTGATGGAATTTTTCATAATGATGATTTTATCTTGAAGGTATTTAGAAGTAAAAACCCTAGGTACACATGATTAAATATGAAAATCATCAAAAGGAATTGCGAGAGGTAAATGAATCATCTCTTCTTATATATTGAGAGATCCATCTATTAGAATGAGCTACTTATGATCTGTTGATTATTATAATCTAAAGAGTTAACATTAGGAAGATATGCATTATCATCATTTGGTAAATCTATAATAATATTATGAAATTATGGTAGAAGAGTAACATCATTTGAAGATAATAATGATGATGGAATAGGGGAAACATCACAAGATGCATGAAGAGGAATGGTATTGATTTCAATTGTAACTTATGATTTTCTAAAGGAAGAGGAAGGAATTTTATCCTCAATGGTTGATAGGGGGAAGAGTTATGATATGTAGGATCAATATCCACTATTTGTAAAGGAATAACTTTAAAAATTGATTATTTATTTGAAATGTATTTATTAATAATTCTTTTTAAATACTTTGATCTTTATTTCATAAATTTAACTTTGAATGTTGTGTAATTTGAGATTTGAATTGATATTTTGGATCTATATTTTTAGTGAAAGATTAGGTTTTAAGATGATTTTAGAAGTTATTTTTATTTTATGGACTCATGGTCCTAAGTTGAATCAAAATAAATTTGTCTATTTATTTCTATGTCATCAAAATAATAATCATCCGTGTATGATTCTTCCATGGTTTTTTAAATATTCTGATTTATCTATTCATTATCATAATTAAGAGACATAACATGGGTATAAAACAAGAAATATTGACTATACATGTTTTATATAATGAATTTTAGTCTAATAAATATAATAAAGAGAACACTTAATGCTATCAAGTAAGCTAACATGTTAGAAAGAGCCGAGTAATATTAATATAATATAAGAAAAAATAAATGGATAAGGGTGATATAGGATACATGTTAGTTCATTGATTAGTTTTGTCCCAATGCTTTAGATAATTAATTATAGAGATAAAACTTTGCTTGTATTCCACCAACCCCATTTTTTAGGGTATAGCGAGAGTAATTTCCTTGTGAGATATACTCTTCTCAGGTGCACCAAAAATAAAATAGATAAAAGGGCTTCTTATGGTATAAACAAGGGATCCTAGGTGTTTTTGATATATTTTTAGGTATGTGGAAACTAAATTTCATATTTAGTGTTGCACAGTGGATATGAATATTATGATAAACCCATCACACCATGATGTTTTTATATAGATCACCTTGTATCCATTCAAAAAAATATTACGTATTTTAAAACTATTAGAGCATAGATTATAAAAAAAACCACAAGCAAATAAAAAATGATAGAGAAATTTTTTTGTGTATAAAGATCAACAAATTTCAATTTGAGTTCAAAATAAAGAGATTGTGTGTTAGATTTTATTTGAGGTGACAAGAATTTTTTTACTATTAGTTAAATATAAGGTTGAATAATATTGAGTCATTATGTGTTAGATTTATATGTAAGGTTAATTTTATTCTTTTTAGTGTCATAAATTTACAAAAAATGGAATGAAATTTTAAGACAAAATTCAAGCAAACAATAAGCAATGTTATAAAAATAAAAGGTTCACTAGAATGTTTAGTCTATTTTTAATTGAATTAATTAAAATAATCGCTCTAAACTATTGAAATTGATATAAATAAATATACAGATCTAGAAGTGAAATATATAATTTAAATAATTAGAAATTAACTAAAACAAAGTAAATGGGTTTATAGATATGAAAACCTTCCTAAAATAGATTTTATGTTGACTATGACTAAAAACATGTAAAATGTATTTCATATGAAAATATGGATTTAAACCACAGTAGATAAAGTATTAAGAGGATAAATATACACTACAACCTTGTTTATTGAATACAACTATGTATTAATTATCGATGTACCTAATTTTTTGATTTGATTTTGTATGATTGTCTATAAGGTTCAGTGATTAATTTTGTGTGTCAACATGTTGTGCAGAAGACCTATAAATAAACCATTATTAATTCATAACAAACACAATATAGATCAAATATAAAAATGGGGGAATAGAGTCAGGTGAATACAATATCTACCCTCATAAAACTCTTTTTAATCTGAGTGCTACCTACATATCCCAAATGAGCATCAACCTAATGTAGTTCTCCCTCCTAGGATGATCATATGATTTATGATTATGGAACTATATGAAGTTATCTAGAAGATTTATTAAAATAATTAAAAATGGGTGCCTTTGAATTATGATAAAACAAATTCAGACTTGGCCCATGAATGTTAGAGTGTAGCATAATTAAAATTAGAATAAATAGTTATCTTTTTCTTAGTGTGTAGTATAATTTGTAAGTGATTACTAGATGTATTTGAAGAAACCTTGGTGTGATTATATAGAGTAATATTTCAAATATATTTTTTATTTGACCTTGATACAATTATATGAGGGGAAATAGACTATTTTAAATTTAAAAAATTATCATTGGAGTGTAAGAGACATGTTCACACAAGAGGATAAGGCCATAGTATAGACCTATCTAACCTAGCACAGTCTAGTCCTAAATGGATATAAACTACTCAAAAAACTCTGACAGGTGCTTGTAAGTAGATTAGGGATGTCTGAATGATGTTTTATGAATTTTCATTATAGTCTTTAGAGTAGTGTATACTCCCATAAAAATTATAAGTTAGAGCATTGGTGGAAAGGCCAATTGAGGTAAGGATTTCAATATTAATCATTGTCAAACACTTAATAATTAAATTTACGTGTCTACAAACTAAAAGGATTAAAACATTAATATTATACATTGCATTCTTATCAAGGTGTTTGTATAGTTTATTTTCTTTGATCATTTTTAAAATTTTAAAATCAATGCCATATTCTCATATTTTTAAAACCCATTTAGTTATTTTATTTTTCATAGTTGGTTGCTTTAACAAGATAAAAAAAACACATTTGATCATATAATAATTTTTTCTCCCATTAAAATATATATAAATTTACTTAGAGATGAAACTAATGAGAGAAAAACTTTTCAAATAACGGATACTTTATTTCAATGTTCTTAAAGATTTGACTCATATAACCAATATGTCTTTCTTCATGGTTTTGATCATATTATGTAATAATAGAACCTATGGATATCTCAATTTCATTAACATACCACATAAAAGATTTGTTTACATCAAGTTTTTCAAGTACATGAAAACTTGATATGGTGTTATTAACTACAATGAACACTGAATCTAATACTATATCCCATAAATAATTTTGCTTTTTCTTACATAAATTTTTTAGATGATTAGATTTATTTTCAAATTCAAATAAAATTACCAAAAAAATTAATTTTACCAAAGAATGATCTAAGACTAGATTTATCTTTTCAGTGAGATAATTCCTTTATGGATTTGATGTGATCTAGGTCTATCAAAATCCCATATTTTTATATGACATGACACAAGAGTTTGCCTTCAGTAACCCTGAAAAGTAATTTCTTTGGATTCAAAGATATGCCATATTTTATACATATATTAAATATTTCATGTAAATGACCAATATGTTTATTTATATTATTTTAATGAACAATGATATCATCTAGATAAAATTAAATAATTATGATAATTAAATCATCAAAAGTTACATGCATAACTATTTGAAAAGTGACACCTACATTCATTATATTTAAAGGCATTAAATTAAAGGTAAATATACATCTACACATAGTAAATGTGGTGTTATTTATATCTTCTATATTAAAAATATATATGATTAGATTTTAAAAAATCCATTTAGAAGAGACATCATTTTAGAATCAATAACTTGTTGAAAGGTCTGATTTATATTTGGTAAAAGAAAATTATCTTTAACAATTTCACAATTTAAGTCTTTAAAGTATACACAAAGATGAATTCCACCATTATTTTTACTAAAATGAATAAGGATGGATACCTAATCATAATATATTATAAGATAAATAACACTACCATCTAACATTTTATCCATCTCCTTATTGATGGTGTCTTTCAACAAAAGGATGATTATTCAAGATTTATACCTAACAAGTTTTATACCATGATGTATAGGTATATCATGTTTAAAAATATCAATATCACAACCCTTTAAGTATTTTTAATTTTTTCTTTTTCTTGAATAGTGTAATTAATTCATAGATAAACAAATTTAAAAACTTTTTCTATACCTCAATTAACTGGGATTGTCTCACCTATGATTCTCCTTGAAGGATATTTAGCATGAGATTTTTTTTTGTTGATCATTAGGAGTAAACATCAATTCAAGGTTGACTAACTTAACTGGCAATTTAAAGCTGATTAACTATAAATAATCACCAAAATTAAGTACAAATTCATCATGATCAAAGTAATTTACCTTAAGAAAAATGTTAATATGTTCATCATAGTCAAAGACACACAAAATATCTTTCAAATCAAGTATCTTCAGTTTGAAAATTTAAGAAAAGGAGTAGATAACAAAAGGTTCAATATCACTCATAGTTAGATTAGAAGAAAAAAAAATTCAAGTTTATCAGTTTGATTATTAAATTATCTGCATATAAGCATGATGTTAAATGCTTAAATTTTTTTATTAAATGATCAAAATTTCTTGGTATATTTATGAAGATGAGTTATATTAGTGCTATAAAATTTCCTAACTTATCTCACAATCAATCAAGAATATCTAAAGACTTATAAATTTTTATATTCAATTCAATTTCCTTTTCAAGACCTAGACACAAAGATTCAACTTTAATTTTATTAATGGTATTTTAAGAATATAGTTAATAGGCATACCTAAAAATATTTCCTATAAAAAAATGATAACAGTACTAGCACCACTCTCATGTTGTGAACATGCCTCATAAAATTATAAAGACTAATTTATTTATCATCATTTTATTATTACATGCTACTAATCTAGTTCATCTAATGTTAACAATTCATAATCCGTAATTCTAGTCTAAAAAAAGGAACATTAGTTGGAATTAATTTAATTAAAACATTATTTCTATCCTCTTTCTGCATAAAACTAATTTCATTTCCAATAGAAAGTCAAGTAACATATTTTACTAACAAATCACCAATTATTTTATGTCAGTCTCTTCCTAACAATAAAATTTAATTAGTAGGAATATCCAAAAGTTGTACATTAGAAATTAATCCTATTCTTTGATTTTGAGATATTTTAATGAATATTTCATGAAACTTACCAAAACTTTTAGTTTGATGAGAATAAAAACCTATAAGCTTTCTATATATTTTTTTAAATAAATACTTATTAGGTTAGTAATGAATTTAGGCATTATGTTTTTAGAGGCTCTTGTATCAAGTATATAATTGTGAATTAATTTTTCAACATTTTTGATAGACATATTGAAAGGAGGAATATAGTTAGAAGGAGGATCATTATATTTTGCAAAAATAGTATCAAATTTAGTACATTTAGTCTCTTCTAAAAGCTTCATTAATATTTTGATGTTGACCAGGTAAAGTAATGAAAAACTTGCTTTAATAGTTTCCATATCATCAATAATATTATAAGATCTGATATTTGGATGATAAATTTGAGAATAATGCTTGGGCTTATAGGTAGGTTGTTGTTGGGTATTATTAAATATAGTAGGTAAATTATTAGATTGTTTTTGGTTTATAATAAGGTTACCTACATAAATGTCATTTTCAATAGTTGTACCTTTATATTGGATATGAGTTTCAAAATATAAAGGTTGATTATTCTCTATTCTTGTTGTTTTTGAATTAACTTAAATGGGAAAATTGTAGTCCATTTACCTTTTTCAACAAAGTAAACATTAGTAGTCTTTATATTATATGAAGATTCATCAGAACTACATATATTTTTTTATCAACGAAGTTAATAGCAATATATCTTTTCCTTGAATAAAACATTTAAACTTAAAAAAAACACTACAAGTATCAGGATCGTGATCTATCTCACAAATATGATAATAATTAGTTTTTTCATCAAACTTACCTTTTTGAAAATTTTATAATTTTACTAAAGATTATGGATTATCATTCAATTATGATTTTAAAACAACTAGTTGGGTAAGTGCACAATGTTTTGTGATAAAAAGTGGCCTAGTCATGGACATGATTTTTTTTATTTTTTTGAAATCTAAAATTATATAGATAATTTAAGATATCTACACTCTAAAAATGAAGATGGTGTAAGAACATGAAATATAGCATAATGATTCTAGTTTCTAAAACACCATTTTTAAAAAAAGGGTTAAGTATAACTAGGTCAAACATCTAAAATTTGAAGAGAAACTCCTATTTTCTTTCAGAAAACATTGTAGATAGATGGTCGTGATGTGCACCATTTTTTAGCAATGTTCAATATTATTTGAAACCCTTTAGAGAAAATTTAGATAAGATATTATAGTAGGTCACCTATAATTTATTATATTTTGTTAATGAATACTTATTTTTATGAATTTTGTAGGTAAATAGATCCTAAAAATAGACAAAGAAATGGACAGTCATCTATAGGACATACCTAACTACCTAAAAAAATGATTTTTTTGAATGTGTGTAGAATTAGGCCTACTTGGTCACGATATAATTTATTTTTCACTTGGATCAATGAAAGACAAATTACATGAACATGCATAGGAATGTATGTTTGTGACATGTAGTGGGCTAAAAAAGGCATAGATAGAAATCAACATAGTTTGAAACCTTAAATTAGTCAAAAAATTATAAAAATAATATTTTTGGAAAGAGGAGAGCATGCTCATCATGACAGTATCATGTTTTTTAATTTTCACATTGAAAGTTTTAGTGTATTTGGAAATCAATGTTTAAATTTGTTTTTTATTTTCATAACTTTCAAAACTTGGTTGTATATTGATAGTCCAAGATTTTGGGTTGGGAATCCAATCCATTCCAAAACCAAAAGATGCAATAATTAAATTCAAATTCAAAGACCATGATCACGTAAATAACATGATCGTATTACTTAATAACATGATCATGTTACTTAATAACATGATTATGTTACTTAACAATATGATCACATTATATATTCTCAACACCCTAAAACATGTGGGAGTTACAAATGAAGGCAACTTTGGTGATATTCTTATGTTTACTACTCTAAATTTTAAGTATAAGTTTACATTTATTTTCTTATGCTTTAAATTTATTTTAGTAAATATAATAAATTAAGGTCACTCAACATCTGATAGAGTTTGTCTCATAATTACATGACTTATGATGTGGAAAATAGTTTTTCAAAATCTAATTAGGTCATACTTAGGTATTTCTAGGGTCTACGTATTAAACCTAGGGATTTCAAGACATAAATTTTGTAATTGATGTCCATTTTTGGTAAATATATAGTTATTTTTTACGTTTTTATGCCTTCTAGATTGATTTTTGGTATGTTTAGGAGTATTAGGTTTGTGAAAATTAATGTTTGAAAACCAATCACATTGAAATTGTTATAAAATACTGTGATTGGGTTAGAATAGGTCAAATTGATGACCTGCACACACTAAACAACTACTTTGTGTTAATTTCACTTATTCATCATCCTTCCCTCATCTTTGATCACTTCCTACTCATGAATCATCACACCTAATCACTCTCTCATCATTTTACATTGTCCTTAATCACTCCCTCATTGAACCTCATTATCACTAGTAATATCTAATCACTCTTTCATCATCCTTGATTACTCCCTGATTCACTTGCACTATCCCTTAAAATTCCTAATAACTCCTGCCTCATCCCTCATCATCCCACATAATTCATATAAAATTAGGGTCAATAATCATCTGATAGAGTTGGTCTCATACACATCTTATGACATGAAATATAGTTTTTCAAAATCTAATCTGGTCAGTACTTAGATAGTTTTAAGGTCTAAGTATTAAGCCTAAGGATTTTATTACATATATTTTTTAATTGGTGTCCATTTTTGGTAAACATATAGTCATTTTTTAAGTATTTTGTCTTTTGGATTGATTCTTGGCATTTATAGGAGTCCTAGGTTTGTCAAAATTGATGTATAAAAACTACTCACTTTGAAATTTATCAAAAGTGATGTGATTAGAGTAGTTTAGGTCATATTTATGACCTCCACACATAAAATGATGAATTTATGTTAATTTCACTTGTTCATCATTCCTCCCTCATCGTTGATTATTTCTTACTCATCCACCATTACCCATAATCACTCGCTCATTCACCCTCACTATCCTTAGTTATCTCTAATCACTCTCTTATAATCAATAATCACTCTTTCATTGACCCTCACTATCCTTCCTCATCCTTGATAATCCATAATCAATCTTTTTTCGTCCATCATCATCACTAATCACTCCTTCATTGACTCTCACCATCCCTCACCATCCCTCATCACTCAATCATTGATCCTCACCATATCTCACCATCCCTAATCTCTCCCTAGTCATCTAATGTAAGTACATACTCTAAAGATGTATTTGATTCAAATCATATATTATTTAATCCATTATAATAGAAATTAACTCTTTTCTAGGACTTATGTTATCAATACCAATTTGTGATAGTCAATTTTATTATTGAATGAGTTGGATGATCTTCTAAATTTATAGTCATTTAACATAAGTACTACCAAAAATAGAGTTTGAATTTTATTTCATTGAATTATCTTTGTTGTGCAGCTAACTAGATGAAACATTATTCGATTCCACCTTTGGTAGTTTGTTTCAAAAGATAAAAAATAAACATAAATATCTTGTATACTTTTCTAATTGTAATAATATTTAAATCAAATGCAATGTTATTTAATATTTCCCATTCTTGTATGACTTGAATCTTGGTCAGGTTCACACATGCACTCCTTGTGTGTGTACTATGTACCAAATATTTTGTCTCTTGCATGAAAAATGAATATTTATTCATGTTATTAAAAATAATGTTTATAAGTAATGTGAAACAATATTTCAACATGGTGTAGATGTTCATCCCATGTTTTATAAATACTAAGATGTCATCAAGGTAGATCAAAAAATTGACTTAATTAAAGGGCCTACAGATATCGTTCAACATGAAGTGAATGAATTTGTTACTTTAGTTAACATAAAAGGTATAATGGTAAATATATGGTTGACCACATGTAAATAATCACACACCTCTAATGGTGAGATGTCACAAAGTATTACATCTTTAAATTTTTTGATTTTGTACAACAAGTGACACTACTAGGTGATCTATTTCTCAAAGCCTACACTAGACCATACACTAACATATGGTTATAGATGGTGTATAAATTTCATGTTTAATTTTCAAAAATATTCTTTAGAATAAATTAAATTCTTATAACTTCCATTGGAAATGATGAAGTGTATTGATTTATCATTGATGTACATTTATCAATGAAACAGTATTTTTAATTTATATAATTTCTTGTTGGGGGAAGTAAATATTTTTTTAGTATTGACCATATCATTGGGTTCATAATATATTATCTAATTACTTTTTTATTATTCTAGATAACTCGTACGCACTTCTTGAGATGTGCAAGTAGAGAGATCATAGTGTGATACTCTTCATTGGATTGAATATTGAATATATGAATTAAGAACCACATTCCAATCTTAGACTACTTGTTAGAATCATTTTAAAATTATTTTATTCATATGGAAAGAAATTGATTGGTTTTATGAAATCACATATCCTGGTGATACTCATGTATTTACTACCCATTTTTGATGCTATGGTGGTTTTAGTTGATTTTTTTTCTGGAGGATTTTTAATTGTGAATTACATCAAATCTAATAGGCACATATTTTATCATAGGTTTTAAATATTTATGTTTCAAATTTTACTCCAGATCATTTTGATCATTATGTATTATATTTTTTGATAGTACTCAACTCTCCACTCCTAACTCTTAACATTAATAAACCCCAATAAAATACCATCATCATAGATTTGGATGGAGTGATTAAGGATGAGGAGGAATTGAGTAGAGAAGATGAGGGAATAAATAGGGAAGATGAGGGATGGTGAGGTCAATAAGGGAGAGATTAGGGAGGATAAGGGAGTGATTAGGGATTATGAGGGATGGTAAGGATTAATGAGGGAGTGATTAGAGGTGATGAGAGATGAAGAATGATTTATTAGAGATGATTATGTATGATGAAGCAATAATTAGGGATAATGAGGGATAGTGAGGGTCAATTAAGGAGTGATTAGGGATGATGAGGGAGAGATTATAAATTATGAGGAATGGTGAGGGTCAGTAAGGAAGTGATTAGGGATGATGAGGGATAAAGATGGAGTTATTAAGGATGATGAAGCAGTGATTAGGGATGGTGATATCTAATGAGGGAGCGATTAGGGATGGTGAGAGATAATGAGGGATGATGAAGGATGAGAAGGGAATGATTAGGGATGATCAAGTAGTGATTAAGGATGGTTAGATCTAATGAATGTATGATTAGGGATGATGAGGGATGGTGAGAACCAATGATGGAGTGATTAGGGTGATGATGGAGTGACTAAAGATTATGAGGGATGGTGAGGTTCAATGAAGGAGTGATGAGGGATGATGAGGGATGAGGAGTGAGTGATTATGGAGGATGAGGGATAGTAAGGGTCAATAAGGGAGTAATCAAGGATAATGAGGGAGTGATTAGAGATCACTATGGATACTGAGGTTCAATGAGAGAGTGATTAGGGATAATGAATAATGATGAGAGAGTGATGAGGGGTGATAAGGCATGAGTAAGAAGTAATCAAGGATAAGGGAGGGATGATGAATAATTGAAATTAATACAATTTGGTCATTTGATGTATGGATGTCATCAATGTGATCTATCCTACCCTAATCACATCACTTTGCATTAATTTTAAAGTGAGTGATTTTTAAACTTCAATTTTTACAAACCTAAGACTCCTAAAACTACCAAAAACTAATCAGAAAGGCAAAAAAACCTAAAAAATGACTATATGTTTACCAAAATTGGAGATCAATTGCAAAAATTATATCTAAAAATAATGGAGTTGGTTTAGACTTACATAGGGAAAACATAGTTTACATAGAATACATAAGAAAATTAAAAAATATATATATATATATTTCACTCTAGTTTATATCATGTACGAACATAGTATAACTATATAGAATTTAGATTCCTATAATAAGGAATTATATATCCCTAAAAACTCTCTCCTAAAAATCCTTCAAATTTTCTAAATATTAATCATAATATATTATTTACTATTAATAATATATCCAGTTAAGTCAATGAAAAACTATACCTATTAGTAAATTATTACTCAAGTAATAATTCACATTAAAATAATTAATAATGTTTCACACTATACCTTAACATTAACCTCCTTATGAAAATTATTAATCCTATTTACGCCACCTTAATGTGAGTATGGGGATAATATACATCCTTAAGAATTAACATGAATAGAATCATATGCCAATGCATACTTTCAAGTCTGTATACTACTGATGTGATCTTACTGCACATGACCACCACTATGTGAAGTAATACATCCCACATTTATTTACGTGACTATACATATTTTTCACTATGGGTTATCTCCATAAATAAGTAAGGTAGTTGAGAATAGTATAATGAAACTTTTATTGATATGAACTGATGCATATAAACATCAATAAATATAAGTGTATTATATTTACAAAACTATAACTCCCTTGATAGGAAGGCATAACTAAATGCCATCTAAGATCAGTTACAAAATTGATGAGTTAACAAAACCTAAAAATAATGTAATAAGAATTATATATTATGCTAACATTCCCCCCTTTATTATATTGTTTTTATAAATGTACTCTTGAAATAGATCATATTTCACCTTGCCAAGAGACTTGGTGTGAATATATGTTACCTCCAAATATGTCAGGTAGTATTAGAGATGAATATGGTGATTCAAAACCTGTTCTTTGATGTAATGATACTGAACCTCAATGTGTTTGGTTTATTTATGAAAAAATGGGGTCTTTCACAAGCATCAAAACACCTTAATTGTCATAGAATAGAATTGGTGGCTGATCTTTAAGAATCTCCACATCAGACAAAACGTGACCTATCCATATTACCTCACATACAGCTCCTCATGTGGTGAGATATTCAACTTTCATGGATAAAAGAGAAACTAATAACTACTTTTTACTAATCCATAAAATCGGTCTAGATCTGAGATGACAAATGTATCTTGAAGTTAATTTCCTATCATCAATAGATCTAGCATAGTGCGGGTTGGTGTACCCTTGCAAGAATAACTGAATATTCTTATTGTATTCCAAAACATACTCAAGTGTGCCTAATACATATCTAAAAACATGTTTTTATACAACCTACTGACATTTATTCAGCTCCTACATAACTTTGCAAAGATAACTCATAGTAAAAAATATATATAGCCTGGTGTAGGTCAAGTAAATGAGACTCCTAATACACTGTCTATAGAGAGTTGTATCCACTTGAGGGAAATCCTATAAATGAGAGAGTTGTAAACCTTTATCCATCAATATTAAAATAGGTTTATAGTCTAACATTTTGTACTTTTCTAGGAGTGTCTTGGCATATTTCATCTGGGAGATAAATATATGATTCTATTTCTACCATATCTCCAAGTCAAGACAATAATGTAGTAGCCCCAAATCAATCATATCAAAGGATTTATTCAGATCATTCTTTACTGTATCAACAAGATCATCTAAACTACTAGTGATCACAAGATCATCCACATATAAGGCAATAATGACAATATCTATACCAACCTTCTTGATATATAAATTACAATTAGAGGGGCTATGAATCAAACCATGTTGCAATAGGTGATCATCTATTTTTATGTACGATGCCTCGAGGTGCTTGTTTAAGTGCATAAAGAGACTTAATTAGATGACATACCTTATGTGGATGTTTTTCATCGATGAAACCTTCTAGTTGGGTTATGTATACTTCTTATTTCAAATCATCATTTAGGAAATCACTCTTGGCATCCGTTTGATAAAGTTTACATCCATACTATGCTACAAGTGCACAAACAATTATGATGGTCTTAATCTTCATAGTGGGTACAAGGGTTTCCTCATAATCAATGCCCTCTTTCTGAGCATAACCCTTTGCTACAAGTCATGAGTTATGTTTGTTGATGGATCCATCTACCTTGTAATTTGTTTTGAGGATCCATTTTTAGCCAATAGATTTCTTCCCTATAGGTAGATAAATAAGTTCTTAGATCATGTTCTTGATGAGAGCATCATATTCTACATCCATAGCTTTCTTCCACTAGGGTTGACTTAAGGCCTCTCAAACTATCTCTAGTTTGATGTTGTCAACCACTAAACTAATGAGTGCAAGATTGACTTCATCTCTCACCTATCTTCTTATTCAAACTCTTGATGATGTGTTTGGAGGAGAGCTCAGGTGTGAGTCCTTGATTATGGAATCTAGCCATTTAGGATGTCATTATGGATATTTATTTGATGAAGAACTACCTTATATATTACCAAGATCAAGAAAAAAATTTCCTCCTTGTAGCTCACCTTCTTTATACTCATCATCTAACTATGGGAAAAGTCTATGAGAGGTGGTATAGTCTATCTCCTTCTATGCCAATGAGTCAAATGATGACTCATCACATACCACATCATGAATTTCATAAATCTTCTTCATCTTAGGATCCATGAGATGGTATGCTTTGGAGGTAGTGCTATACCTCAAGAAAATACACTGAAGGGTCTTTGTTTCAATCTTCTTTCTCTTCTTATCTGAAATGTACATATAAGAATTAAAACCAAATAATCAAAGATGAAAAATAGATGGATTACAACCACTTCATACCGCTTCCAGTGTCTTATCTAACAAGATTTTCATCGGTGCTCTATTGAGAAGATAAAAAACCATCTGTACTACTTTTGCCTAGAAATGTGTCATCAACTTTGTAGTGGATAGCATGCAATGAACCATCTCCATGACTGAGTGATTTCATCATTCTACTATTCCATTATATTGAGGCATGTAGGGATTAGTTAGGTGCTTCTTGATTTCATGTTGCTTTAGGAATGTTGATAAATATTTTGATGTGAATTCCCCCCATCAATCTGAGTAAAGGAGTTGAAGTTTCTTCTCAGGCTATGTAACAACATGTTGATAGGTCTTAAAATGTGAAAGAACTTCACTCTTATTTTTAATAAAGAACACCCAAATATTGCATGAAAAGACATCAAAAAATAACTAAATGTACCTAAATTCTTGATGGAGTGTTGGCATGGGTCCACACATATCAGTATGCACTATGACAAGTCATTCCTTGGCATGTGAGGAACTCGACTCAAATAGAATGTGATGTTATTTTACCACAAGACAACCAAAACATATTGGCGAAGAATGATAAAGATGAGGAATTATATGTACCATTGCCTTAGAACTAAGGTGGAAGAGAGAGCCAGTAGATAGATGCCCATATTAGTAGTGCTAAACTGTAGTCGATTATATTATAGAGGCAGTGAGTGAAACTTCACTGCTTGAAACTACATCTAAGGCAAATAAATGGTCCTTCAAGAAGGCTTTAGTAAGAACCTAACATTATCAAGAAATGAGACATGATTTGATGCCTTCCTGGAATAGAAACTCTACTTTTATCTTGTGATTCAATAATTGATTGATAGATAATAAATTTATTATCAAACTAGGGACATAAAGTACCTTTATGAGAACACAGTCTCTTGTCCCAAGATGAATGGTGACACATCAAATTCCTTCTACAACATAATATTTGTCATAATCAATTCAAACTTGATCTCCAATTGGGTGAGTTGACAGTGAATCAAAGAGTTCCTTACATCTAGTCATGTGCTTACTAGCACCAGAGTCTATTAACCAAACTTCACTTACTTCTGTCAAAGTTTGGGAGATTAGTAAAATCTCATCATAGGCTTCATATATTATTTATTTTACTAATTCATCATCTAATGCATTTTAATCTTGATTTTATGCTGCTATATTCCCTTTCTGCTTCTAATTTCAAGGACATCTCTTAGATTTCTTCAAATCTTCTTTACTGGAAGAGCCCTTGTGACTAGATTGGCCTTGAGCTAAGTCATTATATCAATAATGATTAGTGATTTTCATGTGGGTTTTATAAATGTAACACCACCACTTCATCTCTTTATTTTTTTCTTGTTTTTGATGTTGTTGTGGGTTCTTTTGAGGTCATTTCTTGAATTTTGGACCCCATTGTTTAGAGATCAGGACTTTGTCCTCAAATTCTTTGAGTACAGATTGTATTGCTTCCTCCTATTGAATAAAATTGACCAATTCTATGAGTGACACCACTTTATTTGTTATGTTGAGTGTTGTAAAAAACATACAAAACTAAGATGGGAGATCTCTCATCATGATCATAACCAGTATCTTGTCCTCAATCTTCTCTCCAAGTGCAACAAGTTCTACTCACAGTTCTACAACTTGGTGTAAGAATTCTTCAACCTTATGACCTAAATTCATACTAAGTGTATAAATAAGTGATTTCAAATGCAAAATTTTCATCTAATTCTTCACCTCATATATTGTGGATAGAATGTCCCTTGCCTCCTTTGACGTTTATTAATTATGAACATGTGGTTGTACTTCATCAACAATACTGAGAGTTATCAGTATGAGCACTTTCATATCTGACTTATCAAGATTATTTTTATCATCTTGGCCAATGGAATGAGTCACTATTCTAGTGATGATGCCCCATGATTCTTCAAATTAAAGAATCATTTGCATCTTTGACTTCTAAGTGGCAAAATTTGTCCCATTCAAGAGCTGGGCATTTGACAAAAGCAACTTTGTTACAGACATTTTTATGTGTTTTCTTATTTTATTTTTGTAATAAAATTACAATTAAAATAGGATATGTGGCTTCAAGGTTTCAAAATTTATATATTTTTATTTATTTAACAAGAAGTGTAACTTTTTTAAAGTTTTTACACTATTTTCATCAATAATGGCATGTCATAGAAAGATGGACTCAATATGCTCATGCAGTCAAAAATGAATGCTTATTAGGGAATTCTTCTTCACATTCATCATCTTCATCATAGCCTTCTTCAAAAAATTTACCAATATTTTGACCCTGGCACTTCACTTCAAATAGGAAATAACTGAGGAGGCCTTGGCATACTATTTCTTCAAGTTAAATATTGTCAATGTCTTTGAGGGTAGCATTTAATGCAAAATATAATCCTATGGGATTCATTAAATCTTACTATTTTGTAATTTTAAAAATACTTTGAAAAGTACCTTATTTTTTGGCCATCACCTTTCACAATCTCCTTCTTATTACACCTGGCTCCTTCAAATTGTCTCCTTCAGGTGTAGATTCTACAACCCTTCATGGGCTTCAACACCTCTTGGTAGATCTTGTTTTCTATAAGTTCACTTCTTCCAAGCTTGAGATGGTGATTTAGGTTTCACCATTTAGGATTTCATCAATCTCTTCTTCTCACACTTTTTCTATGGTGATTTGGCTTTCACTTTGAACCCAAACTTCAATGGTATGCTCCTTGGCTATATTTCAAGAGCATCCTTCAATGGAAGAAATTTTCATCCACTTCACTCTTCATCACTTTCCTCTATATCACATGCTTTATCATCTTAGCCTATCGTTGTTGGCTTGCATCGTAAATTTTTTATAGGTAAGCATCGACTTACTTCTAGCATGGTGATTAGGCTTCTTTACTTTCATCATTGTCTTCACCCTCAAGAAGGCTTCAAAACCATAGGCTCTATGAATTCTCTGATACCAAAGTGAGAATAAGAGAACTAAACTTTTATTTATATGAATCAATGCATACAAGCATCAAGAAATACAAGTATATTATAGTTATAAAACTATAACTTGCATGATAGGAAGGTAATACTAAATGCCATATAAGATCAGTTACAAAACTAATGAGTTAACAAAACCTATGATTAATGTAATAAGCCTTATATATTATTAATCCTATTTACACCCCCTTAATGTTATCATGGAGACAATATACATCCTCAATAATTAACATGAACGTAATCAGATGCCAATGCATACTTTTAAGTCTTCATACTACTGATGTGATCTTATTACACATGACTACCACTATGTGAAATAATGCATCCCATATTTACTTTATGTGAATATTGTACGTGTCACTGGTGGTCATCTCCATAAATAAGGTAGTCATAAGATCTTTGTAGTTAGCTGCCATCTTATAAAACTATTTACCACATTCCACTATATCCAAACTCTCCCTCATCTTTGAATACCAGAGGTGTTTTGAAGGAGTAGAGGAATGAAAACATAGACAACTAAAAAAATGAAAATAACATGAGGAACCAATCCTCATTAGTATATGTTGTAGTGTCCATTAATGTTTGTTGCCACCTAAACAAAAATAGCATAGACAGTTTCCACTACCACTAAAGAACTTTCCTTAGCATTAAATAGTTTTGCATAGAGAACACCACACTCAAGAAGTAATAAAACCACACCACACTTGTGAACATCAATGTATTTCTATTCGTATTCAAACATGTAGAGGAAATAATTACACCACACAAAATGTCACTAAAAGAACTGGGCTCCATCATGGGTGACTGACTAGAGGATCTAGAAACCTCCTTCCTCTCTGTATTCTCCTTCCTCTTGTAGGTAAATATAATTACTTAAAACATGTGTCAATGAAGCTTTTTTGAGAAGAAATCAATCTCAAAATTTGGACATCATGTACAATATAAAAATTCATCCATGAGATAATTTTTTTTTTTTTTACAATTTTTGAAAATGACACTATGTGACACCTAAACCTAAATGACTTTAACTTATTTGACATATGGACACTTTGAATTGTATTACTTGACTCTTTTTTATAATAATAACTTTTATAGATATATATTAACTTTATTTCAACAACAAAATGACTCAATATAAAAATGACTCATTGACTCCTTTTAAAAAAAAAATCTTAAAATTTTAAACATAATCCAATAAAAAATTGGAATAAAAACTAATAAACTAAACTTATACCAAATACCAATTTAATCTAAATGACACATGCATTAACGAATTTCATTTTAACTAAGACTTAAATCACCCAATGGAAATTAAATACTAACCTATTAAAAGAAAAACACTTTGACTTGACTCAAAAAGACTTTAACATATCTTTATTTTATTTTCTTAAAGACCATAAAATCCTAAACCAAAGTAATAAAAAAACTCTTAAACCTAAAGAGACTCAACTTTGACATATGCATAATATTAATAAAACTTTAAAATTTAAAAAAGAATATGATAAACTATGATGAATTTAATCATTTAAATATGTAAATAATTAAGTAAGCTCATACGATTGAAATCATAGGAAGTATGTCCTCAGTTGTAGCTATGTAAAAGATTTATTACCTGAGATCTATATTGAATCTGCCAAATCTTTGAGTTGGTGTGACTTGATACAATGATTCACAATAATGATCTAGTTCTTATCACTCACTGATGTGGAATACCAATAGATGTAGATCAATGTTAAGATTGAAGATGTTAGCTGACAAAATGTGAATAAAAAGTCAATAAAATGCTTTGACCTATATATTAGAACATTACTATTTATTTTGCTCAATTATGGTGTTCATAATATGATGTAAATCTTATGTAGATGGAAATGTACAAAAATAAGATGTTCACTATAGCTGAATGTAGTTGAGTGGAGCTCAACATTGAAACTGCATGCCACATCTCTACTATAATGAGTTGACAAGTTGCACATAGTCTTGGTAGGTAAGACAAAATTAAGAGACCCTCATGATAACTAAAAATCAACTGCTCTAATACCAGATAATGGATCTTGTTTAGACTTGCACAACATTAATAGAGTTTACATAGAACACATGAGAAATTTTCAAAATAATAATATTTCATGTTGTTTTATATCTAATACAAATACAATAAAAATATATAGGACTCACATTCCTATAATAAGGGATTATAGATCTTTACAAACTCTCTGCTAAAAATCCTCCAAATATCTTAACTATTAATCATAATATATTGTTTACTATTAACAATATATTTGATTAAGCCAATAAAAACTATACCTATTAGTAAATTATTATGTTCATAGTATACCTTAACATCCTGAAATCCCTATGTTTAATACTCAGACCCTGAAAATGCCTAGGTACTGACCTGATTATATTTTTAAAAACTATTTTACACATTGTAAGGTGTGCAACTATGAGACCAACTCTATTAGATTCCAAGTGACTGTAATTTATCATATTTAAAAAAAAAAATTAAGTATAATAAAATAAATTTAACAATATAAATGTAAAATTATTCCTAACATCTATAATAGTAACTATAAGCTTCTAGACAAAGTTGCCATCATGTGTAACTCGCACATGCTATTATGTGCTAAATAATAGGAACATGATAACATTATTAGTAATGTAATCACGTTATCAATAACATGATTATGTTACCTTTTAACCAACATTCACTCCATTTTTTCAAATGTGCAAAATAATAGTAAAATGAGCACATTTTTATTCTACAAATACATGATTATGTTATCTATTAATGCAATCACATTCTACATTAACATGATGGCATTATGGCTCAATAATTACCAAGACATAATTTGAATAATGTAATCACATTAATTAAATATTATGATTGTGTTAATAAAATAATGTGATCGTGTTATTTATTAACATAATTGCATTTTGTAAAATTACCATGAAATTATCCCCCAACTCATTACCAAGATTATGTATATCTTTTAGAATTTATGCATTGTAAGAAATAATACCTATAAAATCTCTTTCTTTTAAACTAATACATTTTAATTTTTTTCATATATAATAAAGTAAGGAACAATATCATCATATTTAGTAATATATTTTCTATATAAAATCATTTTATATTTATGTAGTAACTTACTATAAAAATACAACCTAGATATCTTATTTTATGGTCTCACATCACGTTATATCTTTGGTCTTAACTTAGTAAATATAGTGATGAAATTATAAATAGTTTCAACAAGATCAATTGAGATATTCAAAAATTCATTAAACAATTCTAAGTCTTCCTTAGGTTTTCAAAAAAAGATTTCAAGTCATTCTTCAATACATTTCTACTCATTAATGACTTTGGCAAGCAAACTAATAAATAATTTATAAGCTTTACCTTATAATGTATAAGAAGACAAATGAAGAGAAATAGTTTAATTAGTTATTCCAATAAGAACACATATTAATTTAAAACCATCAAGATTATTTTCCCATGATTCATCCAAATTTCATAAAAATTTGGGAACATTGATTCCTTTCAAAGAGGGAAGTATTTTAGGATAATTACCTATGTTAACTACATTATTACATATCTAAGAATTAGGTGATTCTTCTTCATTGTCAACATTTAAATCAAATTTATTATCAGTTAATTCTTATTGATCCCTATCTATTTTTAAACCAAAGATAATATACATGATTTTATTCATAGGTGGTTATTCTATTATTTGAAGGTGTAACGAAATTGTCTTTATGAAATTTATCAGAGATAAATTTGGTTTTTGGTTAAGGATTAGAAACTAGGATTTGTTCTCTTTCTTGACTAATGTAAATATTTCACTGGCCTATATGATCATGAGTTTGAAGTCCAAATATAGTGTATCTTTGTCTCTTAAAGTCTTGTTTATCTTTAGAATTTATGATAGAAAAGATATGAAGAAGATATTTAGGTTCATTATACCACATAAAAAAAACTAAATTTAAAGTTATATCAATTTTATCTTGATAATTTTCAAAACTTTGTGGAATAATAGGTGTGAGCCATTGGATAGTGAAATAGTGATTGAAGTAACTAATAAATTAAAGAATAGATTAACCATAATGTCCCTAGTATAGTCAATGAGTAAACCCATTCACATATCATAAATGTCAATATGGAATCATAGTAGTTTAATTGTAGGGACATATGAGCTTAAGATTAGTCATAAGACATGCAAATGGGTATTTTACATTTATGGGAATAGATAAGCTTAACATAAATAAAAATTATACTTAATCATTAAGAAAATAAATTAACTACTTTAATGTATTATCAATCTTCAATCAAATTAAAATATGTTATCTATTATATCTAATAGAGTAGAGCCTATGAGAAAACGCAATCTCTTGAAGGAAAGAATTCTGATGTGTTTGTATTGATTCAACTCATTATGTATCTCTTTTATAATGAATATTATTGAAAACTAAGATAAGTTGAATGAAAATAAATAAAAATACTTGGAAGAAAGGTAAAATAAATGGAATTGAAAACCGAATAAAGAGAGATTACCTATGATCAAAATAATTAATAAACTAATAGAACTACACCATATTATAAATATTAAATAAATTAGATAGTTATTAGATGAAAAAATATAAAAATATTATAGAATAAATACTAACTTAAATAATCATAAACTAAGTAAAATAAACTAGGTTAAAGTGAAACTACTGAACAATAATAAAAAATGAACAAAGTCATGCATATCATGATCATTCTTTCTCTAATCATTATCATCTAAAATCAAGTCAATCAAAGGTGCACCTCTTTCAGTCTAACACTATGTGTAATCAAGAGGTGAAGTTAGTAGCTCAATAAAATTAGTACCACTGGACTCATCATCAACCTTAAGCTTAACTTTATTTATCATATGACTCAACACAATCTAGGTGGAGAGTTACTAATGCATTTTCAGCTATTAAAAGTAATATTATCAGGAGCAACTTGTACAAGATTAGGATCAATCATAAGAGTAATGTTGGTAAGATTATGATTGATTTTAATAAATATATCATAAATATGAGGTATAGGGTTAGGATTGGTTAGTGTATTATTAATACTGAGCATCTCTTGAGAATAAAAACTTGATATCACCAACTACCTCATCTCATACTTATGTAGAAATCATTACTATGAAGGGATAAAGAAGCACATGGAAGAAAGTTAATAACATACCGAAAATTGAGATCATTATCATAAAATGTAAATAAAATATATTTCCATGATTAAGGATTCATGAAAACACATTAACAATCCTATGACCTGAAAAAGGTTTGCCTTGTTCACTATTTTGATGTAGGGTTTGAGAATTTTTCCACTAAGTTCATCTACCCCATACATTTATATATATTTTTATATGAAACTTGACTCCACATAAACATGATTTTATACTTGAAAAATATATTTAAATTAAGGAGTTGAATATCAAATATTTTAATTATTTCTCATATTCTCATACTAAATATAACAAACTGAGAGTGATAGATTGATCTCAACTATTAAACTAAAATCACATACTGTATTTCAAACTTCAACTAGATTTTTTATTTTTATATATAACCAATGGTGAAAATAAAATATTCTTTTTTGAACAATCATAAAATTTGTCTTGAATACAAAATACAAAATAAACATTCAATTTTTTACGAAAATCAACATACATCATTATGTAGTTGTCTTATTTTCATAGAATATCAAAATACATGCAACTGCCAAAAATTTCACCAATAACTAAATTGATTTATCTTATCAACTTATAAAAAATTTATATATCCTTTGATCTCAATAAAACATGAAATAATAATAATTCAAATTCTGAGTTTCAACTAGATTTTCAAAATGTACTTAATCACAAAAATATATCTTTAAAAACTATATTTTAAACCATTATGTATGATATCATTATAATAAAACCATAATAATATTATAAAATATAAGACAAAGGTTTATTGATAACCTCAAAATGTACTTAATCACAAAATATATCATTAAAAACTATATTTTAAACCATTATATATGATATCATTATAATGAAACCATAATAATATTAGAAAATATAAGACAAAGGGTCACTTCATTATTTTGGTTCACTATCAAATTCATGTGCACATTTTGAGGTTATCAATAAACAAAATAAATCCATTTTAAAATACCAACCCATCTTATAACAATATCCAATATGATCTTCAAAGACAAATCTATTAACCCAAAATAATAATATTCTACATGCATTGTCAATACTATCATTAGAATGAAAAAAATTATTTCAGGATACCCATAAAACATCTATTTATATATCATACTAAATAATGCAAATCTTGTTATTTTTTCCTTGAAAAATTCAAAACTAAATCCAATAATGAAATGCAAACCTAAAATTATTTCTTGATTCAAAAAAAATAAAACCATCAAATAAAATTTTACATGTAGTCACTCAGAAGAGAACCCATAGGATAACAAAAATAGAAAATAATTATAGAATCTTCCCTTATGCTATCAATTTGATATATCAAATTTTACTCAAAAATGCAAGTTTGAACACTATAACCCTTTGCATGCAAAGATACAAAGCTAGTAAACAAATTTGAAAACCAAATATATTTAAGACTTCTTAATTATTTCACTTAAAACCTTGAAAAAAATGTAATCTGAATGTTACTCAAGAAATTATTATGATATACTCAATATTATACCAAACCATAGACTCAAAGGATTTGAAACAAAATAATAATATTGAGAATTCAAAGAAAACTATAGCAAATAAATGAATACTAAGAAGCTCTTTTGTAATCAAAAGAATAATATGATATATGAATGTATTACTCATAGTTTCCTTGATATACATATCTCTACATATTTTATGAACTCATATTAAAAAACAATGCATACTTGTAATCAAAACCTTCAAACTTTGAGCTTCTTAAAATGAAATCAACATGACCAAACTATTTGATGGCCTTCATTGAATTTTTAAAATTTGATTTAGTAAATAAATAGCTTTTAAAGAATATTATAACCACTAAAATTATGAAATATAAACATTATAAAGCAATCAAGAATAAATAAGGAAACAAAATCCCCCAAGGAATAAGATATAAACAGGGAATATTACACCAAACTTCCCCCATAGAACCACTAAAATTTTTCCAACTTATATGAAAAAACCAAAACAATGTATTGTTAGATCTAACAAGAAACATCTAATCAAGAGTTAAAGAGAAGAATCCCTAAGGTATTTATAGTCCACCAATGCAAGAACCTTGATTTTATCCTTAGTTTTCTTGATTTTATCTTTTATTATGCATTCCCTAGTATGCTTGATTAATATTTCATTAGAATAATTCACATTCTTCTTATAGCTAGAAAAATAAATGAGTTAATGTGAGTTAGGTTAGAGATAATATTAATGTGAGTGTGTGTGCATGAGAATACTATATTTTAGTTTGTGTAAAGAGTTATTGAAAAAACTCATAGAGATAAAGTTAAGAGAGTGGTTTTAGGGAGAGTGGTTTTAGGGATTGTAAGAGATTATATGTGTTTTGATAATAGTTATCTCCTTTCCTATAGGAAATCAAGAAAACCTAAAACTTTAATACTCTCTAGTATGAAAGATTGACTGAAAATTGATAATTGTTATCATTTGATATCTTAAATAGAGGTCTTAAAATTAATAAGAGATTTGGAATGTAGACTAGGTCTAGATGTACTTATCATTTGATAGACCTTCATTCTCTTTATCAATAGCTCAATAAGTGTATACCACCTAAAACCTATTGTCAATTATTTTTCATAGTTTTAGAGAAATTTTTACTTAGTTTGTTTTTTGTTAGCACCATTTTTTAGATTATTTCATTGGTTGTACATCTTATGGTTTATTACAGGTTATATAACTCTCTATAGTATTTATATTTAAGATTTTTACAACAAGGGTTTTGAAAGTGATATTTTAGTTTGATTGGATCTTTAGTTTTTGTGTGGGAAGAAAAATTAGGCTTGACATCTCTCATTATCATTCCACCTTGACTAAGGCATTGAATGATCCTCCTCACTTCATCCCCACATGAGTTGGAACTACTGCATCAACAAATCATACATATAATTTGTTATTAATTTAGGTCAAAATTTCCTTTACCTATGCACTTACCCTCCAACATAGCACTCCTCAAACTCAGCTTGATCTGATCTCAACCCTATCTAAGCCACCATGCAGTGTTTGTTACACTCAAACTATCTATTCCAATAGATCATGTAGAATGACAACCTTGAGTTGGCATGCTCCTTACCTTCTCAACTTTGATTTGAATGTTTTGCATTGTCTATTCCAATGATAGTTTTAGGTTTTGTTTTTTTAGAGAAAATAGTGCCTTTTGGTTTTTATTCCATGGATTTGATTTTTTGAAAAGTGTTTAATGTTTTATTAATAGTTGATAGTTTATATCATTTTTTAGATCAATTTTTTTAAAGGTCAAGTTAAAATTTTAAGCTATGTTTATTTGTTAATAGTGATTTACTACTTTTAAATATTATGTTTAGTTTTTTTTATTAAACTCATGATATTCATTTTAGGTTATGTTTTAATTTTTAATGTGTTACTTTTTACAACTTTTTTTTAATGAAATATATTCATATATTAGCTGAATAGAAATATAAAAATAATTCACAAAAAAATAAAGGCGATATGAAAGAATAACATGACACACTAGGCAGAGCCTAGGAGTAAACCAAAGTTTCAAAGTATCATTTAGACAACACCTAGAAATAAACAACTAGATCGTAAAGTCATAAAAATAGATAACATTTATGTATCAAGAGTAAGGATATTAGACAGAGGATCCATATCATCCAGACCTCAGCTTGAGCTTTTCAAGTCATTACCATCTAGAATAGGCTCCTAACTAGTAGCTTGGGAAGATTATGTATCATCATCTTCTTGCATTTGAGTGGGTGAGATAGCCAAAGAGAGCCTTGGAAAATTATCCATAACCTCTACATAGCCTCCAGGTGGCACCCCGAAATCATCTAGTCATGAAGAAGGAGTAGCATCCTAGTCATCCTACCTAGTAATGGATGGATGTGGCATCTGACACCCTCATAACTACATAGGAGTGGAAACACATTGGTACAAGATGATACTATGGGAGTGGCACTTGGAATGACTAGGATTCTTCCCACCACAAATTGGTTGAGATACTGTGTCATCCAGTCTGGGATCCCTAGGTAGAGAAGGAGGAACACAAGCCATAATGAGGGAGCATCTCCCCAATGGTAGAAGAGATCATGAAGATACCTAAGCTCCATAGCCATTGTATTGTCTTAGACTTAAATCTTCAAAAGAATAATGGAGATGATAAAATATTTATGCAAAGCAAAAGCATTACAATTAGCAGAAGCATGATTAAACATAAAATTATTTATTTCTTTCAAAATTTAGAAGAGAATATACACTCTAAAAGTATGCTAGACCTGAGCATAAATGAAGGGCATTATTGGTATGTCACCAAGAAAGATATTATTCCACAGGAAAACTTTTAGCTAGAAAGCCCAGAAGAGATCATGGATCCAAGTCCAAACCATTTGAGCTTTGGGACAATAGTAGAAGAGATGGGGGAGTATCTCAATGTGGCCATAAAAGGGACAAGTAGGTTGGTAAACTCCTAGCTAAATAAGTATTCTACTAAAAGGCAAGCCTTGATATAGTATACACCAAGTAAAATTGGCAATCTTGGGCTCCACACAAGCCCACCAAACAATTTTGAAGTAAAAGATCCATAATTTAATAGATGAGTGTAGCCCCAAATAGGTGTTAAGTTTGTCAACCATAGGCAAATGGATGTCAACCAAGTATAGCTAAGCTAAGAAGTGTAATTATAAAAAGGTTTCTCAACATACCATTTCTAGTCCTTCCACCAAGGCTGAGTGCAATGGACCAAGATTTT
>JARHVA010009003.1:0-235000 GCA_037957365.1 Torreya grandis
TACATGTTCAATCTGAAGCAGCTAGGGTTTGCACTTGTGGGACTCTAAGGGATCAAATAACCTGTATGAGCAAGTTAATTTCAACTTTAAAAATGTATAATAAACTATTACATGAAAATATTACAACATTAGAAAATTAGATTATCATACAAAAGCCTCAAAAGCACCCTAGTGCAAATCATGTATATATAGCTTCACCTAGTTAATTAATTATAAGCAATGTTACATATCAAACCAAGAAATCAAAACAAATTAAATTTATAAATATTGATTCATAAATAAATCAAAGATAAAATAAGAGTTCAAGTGAGGTACTAAGGGAAATGGTTAAATCTAAGTTTATCAAACTACCTCCTTTACATTCAGTGACAAAGATCTTGATATTATTACACATATCATAGAATACGTGAGCATCACACATATTCATCTTTAGAATTACAAAAACATATATAATAGATAATTGTTAATGAGGATCTTATACAAGGTAAATTAGTCAAGCAATCCATAGTGACACAAGAACAAATTTACAAAAGGGTCAAATTTAGAAATAGTACAAAAGTGGTTACCAAAGCATAAATTAGAACAACAAAAGGATAAAAAAGAAAAATTAGAGAAATGAACAATACCATAATCATAGGTAAATCATGAAAAATATTAAATTCTACCTATTTAAAATGAGGCTCAACTTTTAAAGTAGTATGGGTTTAGTCAACAATATCTTAAATAGTTTGATTATCAAGGGTTGGGCAAGCATGCTCAAGGCATCACTACTCTTATTCTAGTAGTTGATAATGTTTGTCACCAAGGTTTGGGATTTATTGAAAATTATAAGGTAAATCATTCACATACACTCTTCATCAAAGGAAAATATCTAAATACAACTAAAGTCAACACTAGCAATCCATTGGTTCAAAATCATGATGATAATCATGAGTGGAACAATATAGGTTATTATGATTTCCAAGATACCAATAATGAATATAAATAGTCAAAGTCATATTCATATCCATTCCCTCATGCTTCAAAATCATGTATGATTCCTTTTTTTGATACAAGACACCATGATAGGGAGTCTCCCATGAGACTCATCAGTTAGTATCATCTTTTCCCCATTTACATATACATAGTTTCTTATGCTTGATTATACATAGCTCAAAATTTAAAAAATACAAAAAAATAATTTTTTTTTTTGAAATACCAAAACATTGACATATTTCAAAATACAAAAAATTCAAAAAAACCAAAATATTTTGATTTTATGCATCATCCATGCTTTATATTGCTAATACTATTCTAGATTTACATTTTTTGTTCTATGCTTATTACTTTTAAATTTACCTATATTACCATCTTCACTTGATCTTATTTTAGCGTGTACATTAATATCCAGCTCCATGATTACTTCACTCTTTCACATTCGATATATACAATGATATACATGCCCCACTAAGGGCATCATCTACATGACTAAATCATCTAATTTATGTCATTCCTACACCAAACACTCTAGTTATCATGTTGATGTACATTACTTACTAGATTACATAAATTACTCTATCAACACTCACTATTAATTAGCACTTGTGTATTTCTTTGCATATACCTAGTCTTGTACTAACATGTCTTGCATATGAAATTTCACACTTGCATTGATTATTTAGATGTGCTTATATTTTCTAGTCTTGACATAATTTATCTTCTTAGTGTAGCTTGATGTGATTTCATTCCCATTTCTTAATTATTTATTGTATGTACTTTAGTATATTTTCCAATGTCCTCTACTTCTATTCATGTGTGTGCCTTAGGACATTTCCTAGTGTCCTTTACCTATACTCCTCTATGTGATTGTGGCTTATACACCAATTTTTGCTTGTTTCAAATTGTATATCTATTTGAAATTTGAACATACCATGTATGCTTGCTTTCTAGTTTGAGTGACATGTGCCCATGTCCCTTGCTTTCTTGGCCCCTTTTCCACTCTTGTGTGCTTCTTAATTCTTTCCTTGTGTGCTTATAGCTTGATTTATTTTGATTGTTTGTAATGCTATTATTTATATCATGCATTATTCATGTTTTCTTGGATGCCATGATGGACATCATGCTCCATCCCTCCAACTAATGAATAAGTAGACTTTAAATTCTATTTCAATAAATTTCACATGCTATTATATTGTTACATCTATCTAAGCATACCCTTGTTGATCTAACAATCTCTCAAAACAAATCATGTTATATCTTGAGATATCTTATCAATTATCATTGCTATATCATGTATCCTTGTAGCATAACATAATTTTAGGGATATTTCTTCTAAAATAAGTCATTATAGGGTCTTCATTCCCACCCTCAAAAGAAGGGGAAACAAATAGAGGTTTTGTCATAGATATTAGAGCACCTAATAGTTGAAATGACAACATTCAAAATACCTAGAACATCAACCAGAAATCAAAATAGTTAGAGTAGACCATATAGATAGTAAAGAATCTAGAATGGTCATCAGATATGGCCTTGGACAATAGCATCAAGACTAGACTACAATGCTAATGGTGTTATTGTCCATTTTCAGTGCTCTTATCCAAACAATAGAAAAACCAAAATTTATAGAAATAAATAGAAAGGTAAGTTTAATTAGTTTTTGCCAACTATAGTTTAGACTAGAATCAATAGTTTTAGTATAGTTTCCTTAAAGAATATAGATATATGAGACATCATATGTGACATGATGGCTTTTTCTTCTAGTTTTGGATAGGGTAGTTGGTATAATTTCTAGATCAAAATTTATTTTTTAGACAATAATGATTGGGGGCAATATGTATGGCACATTTATTTTCTTTCTTTTTGAGTTTAGCATTACCTAGGCATTTTTAGTAGTTGCATGCCTTACTCCATCTCTAAGTGGTTGGAATCATTTTGGTTTAGCTTTCATACAAGCCTAACTTTTAAGTTCCTAAGTTCTCGAGTGGGTTCTACATAAGCTACATTCTTAATTTTGGAGAGACTTTCATATAAGCCTAATATCCATACTTTAAAATGGACAAGAGTGGCCTAGTTTACAACATAAATTTATCTATCCATGATAACACTATCAAATCATATTAAATTCATGGGATTTAGGAACCATCTCATACGACACACATTCCATGCTGATATCACTTTAAAACTTCACTTCACGGGGTAATGATGGAGCCAAAGGACTATCTACCCTTTGTATTCTTGACCAACCTATTCAAAGGGATTGGGCACATAGTCTAAAAATTTATCAACACACATATGACCATATATATTCACTTAGTGGGTGATGATGGAGCTAACTGGCTAGCCTTTGCATTATTGAGCCACTCAGCTCCATTCATGATATTGCTCTTGGCTTATCACACATCAAACATCACCCAACACATCTAACATTACTCAAAATCATAACAAGTTTTGTATTGTTCCACATACCTTATGAGGTGTATTCATTCCTTTATCTTCCTCTCTCTCTCTCTTACCCAAATCTATATGTTCTTATTTTAGATATAGTGTATCTAGTAAGAACTAGTCTAATTTTGTTTTCACTTGTAGATTTACACTTCACAATGTTCTCTCTCTATTCACACCCAGGATCACATAGCTTTATAAGATTCACCCTCATAGGTAAGTTAAGGTACACTTTATATTTATATTTTATCCTAGTATTTTGCTTTTTTTCATCACTAAAATAAAGGGGGGGAGGGGGAAATGTTGTCATATAAAATGTAAAAAATGGTAACTTGAGCATCGATAATGACACCCAACCCATAGGTCCCTCTTACTTTCTCTCGTAACCCTTTTAGGCTTGTTTTCACTAATTCCAAGTCATCTATAGCCTTTCAAACTTAATCCCAACTTGGTTAAGACCCTCTTTTCATGACCAATCCATCCCCCTAGGTCCCATCTACCCAGGATAATAGTGCCACACTAGGACAATAGCACCAATTCCACTCCTATGCACTTTTGGCACTATTTTCCAATCTCATTTCTATCCCTAATGGTCAATTCCTTTTGATTCCCCATCCTTCTACTTGTCAGCCTAACATGAGCAAATTCAATCCATGACTAATAGATCCCTATAAAATCCCATTAAAAGATCATTTGGAATGGGTAGGCAAATATTATCAAGAAAACAAGAATAGAAGTGAAACGACTCAAGAAGTCTTCCCTATTCCTTGCATACAACCATCCAGTATCATCCTAAACACATCTAAATATTTACACCAATTCTTAGCCACCTCAAGTATATCTAGTTCAACATTTATTGTATTCTCATATCAAAATTGACCAAACACTTTCAAAAGGAGAAATACATATGGATTTATCCCTCTTCAATGTATTTGTATGTAGGCAATGTGCCCACACACATGGTGTGAAGCATGTCTAGTGCATCTTACACACATTAACCCTTTTTTACTTATTTTTCAAAGTTTTATTCAAGTACGTTAAAAATATATAAATGAATAAAATCAGCTCTACAAATAGCACTATTTATAATGAGGCTTCAAAAATTATGAGACAGTGTCACACAAACCTACCAAACAAAACCTAGAAAGCTTAGGTCCTCAAAACAACAACACTAGAGATGGACAATAGTGCCGATACCATTCCTATCCACTTTCACTATTCCTATCTAATTAGAAAATGAAAGATAGAATCCTATTTGTGACTATGCCCTAGGCTTACACATTGAATATCAGACCTTGTCTTAGTTGGATCTACATAGTTTAATCTAAGTCTTATTTTCTCCCTCTTTTTACTATTTTTATAAAAACTCTAATTACAAATATATTTCATAAATTAGTAGCTTATTTATTGCATATTATTTATTGATTTATCAATCTATACCCTTTAACTAAATTAGAAATAAAATCCCAGTATTCCCAAAATTGTTAAATCACTCACCAATCCACCCATCCATTTCAAATCCAAGCTTGATTATTACTTCAAGTATTCCCACCACTCTAAAACCAAATGGTAGTTTATGAGGTTTGAAAAATTAGTTTTCTCATTCCATTTCTCTTGTAAGATAGTTCCATGCAATCCAACTCTAATGTCACCTATCATTAATCCACTAAACATTAAATACAATCATATCCATTTATTTAACCCTAAAACACATGTTTATCATATGAATATTTCACATTTAAACCAAAACATAAATCAAACTAACCCAAATAACCTAAACCTAAACATAAACATGAACCCTAACCCTACTAACTTTAACCATATCATAAACCAAAATCAATTTAACCCAAACCAATCTAACCCTAAATTTAACATGAATTCTAAACCAAATAAATTTAACTATGGCACAAATCAAAATTAACTTAACCTTGATTTGTTCAACCAATGCAACCATACCTTTAATACTAATCCCAACCCCACAATCTTTAATGCTAACACCAACCCTAATACAACACACTTTAATTTTAACACAAACACAAACCAACATAACCCAAATATTAATTTACAATAAATACCAATCCCATGACATATTATTTAAACACTAATCCTAATATAAAAAAACTTAGCTTTAACACTAACTTGAACAATTAGAACCACTTTGCACATCCATAAAACATTAAACCTCTTAATGATTTTAACCCCCCACTTAAACCAATTTTCACAAAATCACACCAACATTAATCAATTCATAGGTCAACCATTCAAATTTTATACTATTCAAGCCAAATGAATTAACTATCACCATACTTTATCCAAAAAATCGAAAACATGAAAGATAAAATTTAAGTATTATAAAATGGAACTCCAAAAAAAATTAAAATTTGAGGAAATTTGTTCGTATCCATGTGACATACGTACTAGAACAAAACCTCTCCTAAATTATTTCAAACTTCCAAAATTTGGAAAATACAAAGCTAAGGGAGATCCTAGGGAGTACCTAAAGACTTCTATCATGCATGTTTAGATGTGGCTTATATAAATGAGTACTTGTTACTATTATTTCAATAAAGTCTTGAGGTTTGATCCATTGAATAATTTTCATGCCTTCCTAAAGGATCAAAATTCACTTTTGAGGACCTTTATAAGAAGTTTTTTCATCAATTTTTCTACAATGTTGAAAAGGATTTGACCACATTAGACCTACATAACACTAAATAACACAATGGAAAAAACTTGTATTCCTTCTTAAGAATATGTTGGGCATTGGCAAGTCATTTTTTGTGGTTATTTATTGAAACAAAACTTGTGCATGTATTTATGAACAATCTTAACTTAGATTTGGGACATCACTTGTTTCCCAATGTAATTTGATGAAATTATTTAAAAGGGGGTCCAAAATAATCATATATTAATCAATAAAGGTGTTATCAATATACTTGAACCTAATAATAATGCCTAAAAACAACTTAAAAAATCCAAGTTCTTTGTCAAGAATAAGAAATTTATTGGAGACAGTGTGACTGACATCAAAAAAATACAAAACCCATCTAGACAAAAATAAACTTACATGCAATCCATTAAAAACATAACCATCCTTGGTGGTTAACCAAGATAGGAGAGTTGTAAACATAAATTTAATCAATTGGGATACTTTTATGAATTTTTTTCTAAAATTTATCCCAAGCTAATATGTTAATTTGGCCAAACACAAGACCTTTTGAAGATAATATTCCTAAACTTGATTGGTATAAAGAAGATGAATATTATGAGTACCATAGGATAAAGCAGAACTCTAACAATAGGTGTACATGCCTTAAACATTATGTACAAGATCTTATATATCATGGGGGCATTATAATAAAAAATAATCCACCCAAAACATCTAACAACCAAATTTTGGGGATATATCAAGACCCATTCCCCAAACATGAGCAAGGAAAAGGTAAACAGAATAAAGAGCAACCCAAGTCAAGTGATGTCAACCAAGATATAGTTAGTTATGTTAATTACATGCAAAATCAGGTTAATGTCATTAATTTACAATCCCAATATTGCACCATTACCATAAGGCACACAAAACTTACCATTTCCATCACATCATCATCTAATGTTGAATGTAACTATAACATTATTGATCATATTGAGAAGACACATGCTAACATTTCAACATTTTTTTACAAAGTCCTTCCAGAGTCTAGTGTCTCATAATACATAAAACACTCAAGTTTTCAAGTATTAGTTGGAAAATTTTCCACTAAAAAATAGGTTACATTCAACCATTCTAATGTATCCCATTTGGGATATGTTCACAATCTTCCATTGTATATAAAATTTATTATCTCTAGGCATTAGGTAAAAATGGTATTTATAAACAATGGCTCGACATTAAATTTATGTAAATTAAGGTTAATTAATCACTTAGGATATTCCATAACAACATTAGAAACCAACATAATCACCATAATGATATATTATAATAATGAGCAATAATCTATGGGTACTATTTATCTTCCTTTGATGGTGGGGTCTATTATAAAAGCAACACTAATCCTTGTGCTTGATTTTAATTTACCTTATAACCTACTTATTTGACATCCATGGATAAATAAAATGAATGTTGTATCTTCCACTATTCATCAATGTTTAAAATTCTCACATGAAGGTATGGAAGTAACCATTAAATATGATCATCAACCCTTTTAACAATGTAAACTATTTGAAGGTCAATATAAAAATTGTAATTATCTCCAAGTTATTGACGATAACTTCATGCATGTCAAGGAGTCACCTATGTTTAAAAACTATGTCCATATTGATATGTTGTTTAAAAAACCACCCCTTTCTAATTGGATAAACACACCAACTAATTTCAAATCTATGGAAACACCTTCCACCAGTTAATCCTAAATTAACCATGTACCACTAAAGCATCTAATAAACTATCATCTTCTAAAACCACATCATTCTCTTCATCTTATCTCAAAATCACTGGTAAAATAATGAATGAATACTTAATCAAATATTTTAATTATATAATCAGAATCCATATGACATCACATACTAATCATAGGCCTCACCATCAATGATATAATCAAGTTATGATAATATTAAACAAAATAAAAATTATAACAGGTGGTCTTGTCTCTAATGAACACATTGAAAACTCGAATCCTTCCTGACTTTACTCTGATGAAATAGATATTTGCTATTTTGGCCCACACATTGATATTATGCCTAGATGAATTATAGTGTCATGAAGATAAAAAATAGAACAAGAGCTAAGAAAGTTCTAGATGGAATTAGAGGACCTAAGGGATCATGTAGCTTATAATTCTTTTGAAACACTTTATGTCCACTTAAAGTGTAATTTGTCAATTTCTAATGATATGACTAGAGTTTTAGTGACCCCATTAGATGAAAAGTGTTCTTTTAATGACTTATAAACCTCTTGGTATTCATTTGGTTCTTCATTGTGTTCATCTGAAAATTTTAGGTCAAGTGGTATAAATTCTTAGTAGGTACTTTGTTGATGTTATACCTCACACATAAGGGTGTCAGGAGAAAATGGTCACATAGGTTTGTTAATTTTATTCCCAAAAACATATGTGCTAATTTTTAGGTCATGATTTCAAGCGTAGTAGGATTTATGTATGTTCAAATTTGGCTCTTCAAACAAAATTTGCTAATTTTTCACACATCCCTTTTTTGACCATGATAGACATGTGGATGTCATGAAAGAAAAAATGGACTAGTCCACATGTACAATTTTTATCTTCACTTAGAAGCCTCATGAAACTAATGAATCATTCATAATTATAGATCTACATGATAGGAACACCCTCTAAAATTTCCATGCCTACATGAGCTTTCTAGCTCAAGATATAAATATTCAAAGATGGACCTACCACATAAGATGTTTGTGTTAACATCAAGTTTAAGCTCAAGGAAAATAAATTATTTTGAGATTAAATTTTATGGTTGTGTGAATGTAAATGATGGTTGAACAAATATCATTTGATGGGAGTGAGGACATCAATTATAAGCTCATGAAGTAGCCATTTGATTTCAAATAGTAGGTCTTAGTTGATCTAATGGTCGACATTGCATCATACATCTTGATCTAATGGTGTGATTAAAGGTCAAAGGGTCAGAGAGATCAAGAGATAAACACATGAAATAAGAACATGAGGATAGTGGACTGATAGTAGATATTGAAATCAAATGTGGGACTACCACATGGCATAATCTAGGATAGAGTTGACAAGTCAAGGGCAGGATCGATGGCTCTCACTCAATCATACTGAATAAGATCAATGGTGTGAGATGGGCTAATAATTAAATGATCTAGGTCAATATTTGATGACCAATGAAAATAAAGGTCAAGAAGCTAGGCTAATTTTTATGTGAGAAATCATAAGAATTATAGGGTCATACTACCACCATAAAAGCCTGATTAAATACCACAAAAAGGACATAGTGATGGAATCAAGCATAGATAACATAAAGAGACTACCATTATAGCTAAATACAGACCTATGGTTCATAATTTTTCATCATATATGGCTATTTCTATGACTATGTTCAACATTTCTAAAAGGAGCCAACATTTCAAAAGGTAACATGAAGGCATAGAGGTAGACCCAAAAAGTTCATCTCTAAGACCAAAATTACATGAAAGGGAACCCTTCTCTTCATTATGGATTTCATGATGAACTAGTTAGGAATAATTAACAAGACAAGATTATAATTGACTATCCTGGTTATCATAATTGCATGGATGATATAACCTAACTTACAACAACTTGACTTTTCCATTGTAATAAGAATGACTATTAATGTAACTATGTAGCCACTTGAGATGGCCTGAATCAATCAAAAGGTTTTAAATGAGTTTAATTTGTGAAGGTAGCTATAACAACATTTAAAATGGATTTGATCTCTTTTTCTCTCTTTTGATTATCAAACATCCCTCCCTCTTGCTTCCTTTCTTCTATAAATATAGCCTTTGAGCTATTGATGAGCATATTTGAGGCTAGTATAACTAGATTCTACTAGAATTGTACTCGACACCTCTTAGAGTAGTTAATAGAGCATTTTTAAGTCATTTTTTAATCTATATTTAGTGTCTTGTGTTTTTATGATATGTGAATATGGTTTTTATCTTCATTTTTCATGTCCAAGCTCAACCTAAGTTCTATCAATTTTCTTTACATGTCATATAATGTGTCTTAGCATTGATCTCTCAAAGATATAGTAGATAGATAAATGTAAGTGTCTTCAACTAGACCTTATTTTCATTATTCCCTAATCTAAGTGCATCAAAACAACCTCTATATGAAATATTGATACATAGAAACTATAGTAAGCATTGTATTATCTTTTTCCATAGTTCATTAATGTGTTAAATAATCTAAGCTTAAGAGTGGATCTACCAAATTCATGGTACATCACCACACATTATAATAGGTTTTAATTTATGAAAATTACTTGACTCTTTTCACCCCAAACAATTTTAGGTTTTAGAAATAAATGTCCAAATTATGAAATATGAGGAGCTAGCCTCATAAAAAAACTAGAGGTTTGGTCTAGATATAGGCAACCTACAACCTTAAATCGTTTCCATGTTAGTCTAAGTATTGGTCAAACATAAACAAATCTAACCTCTATTGGGTGTTATTTAGATAGCTAATAGTTTTGGCATGCTCTGTGGGACCACCTATTTACATAATTTTACATATTTAAGTATAGTAGCAAATTTCATAGTTTCATTTATAGAATTGTGTATTTTTCATGCCCCAAAGAGTTGTCAAAAGATACTTTGTAAAAGAGAAAGGGATAGATTTCTGAGCTATCTTTAGAATCAACAAAGAAGAAGAAAGCCTTTCAGTCAAATCCTACACATACACATCTTTTTCCTCATATTTATCCTAATATTGTTCAACCAAACATTCTCGTAAATCCCATACCTTAGATGGACATTCCTATAAGACAAGCATTTGTTCCATTAAATGATGGTAGTCCTATGAACCTTACCCAATGGGGTGATATTCTAGTCTCATCTTTGAAGTATCTTTCTTATTTTATAGGAGAAAATCTAGTTACTCTTATAAGACATATTGCAAATATTACTAACCTATGTTTAGTGCATCATGTGACTCAGGAAAATGTAGAAATGATGTTGTTAGAAATTATTTCAAAGGGAAATCACTTCAATGGTACAAATATTTGGCACCTACATCAATTAATAACTGGGATGAGTTCGGAGAGGTCATATGCAAGCACTTTGAGAACAAGAGTGGTCATCTTTTACTTATGGATAAACTTAAAAAAATTAAGATATTTAATCATAAATTCATGTTGGATGTCAACTATAGATTTTACAAGACCTACAATGATAAGGCCTACACCCAATTATTCCTTTATGTCTTATTTAAGGGCTCTTAATTCAAATGTAGATATGATGATTCAATCCATGAGAGGTAACACTCTACCTAAAGATTTTGAATTAGTAATTAAGGATAATAATTGCCTTATACAAGTAGGAATGTTGTCTCTAAGGCCACTATTGCCTCTCTTTCTAGAGATACATCCTCTTTCTCCAACTATTACTCCAATTATAGATTCAACAATTTTTTATCAAATAGAAGGTGATTCTTCTTAAATCTCAAAAAAAAAATTGGTTGAAATGGAGAGGCAACAAGATCCACCATATAGGCCATATCAAAATACTAATCAAAATTATCAGTATAATAAGCCACCCTATTATTCCAATTAACAGGGACAAGGGTAGAATCCTTAATAAGGGTAATACAATCCTAATGCTCCTGGTAATTCTAGAGTTGTTATGCCAACTCAAAATAACTATGCTCAATAAGGTCAATGATAGTTAGTGGGACAATCCAAAGAGATGGTGATGGCTAGTACTAGAGACATGTATCAAGACTATGGTTGACAACATTTTACTTCATTTCAAGGTCATGATATGATGCCTCCTTTACCACAAACCACCCAAATGAGTCAATATAGCATGCCTACCATCATTATTAAAATATCAAATCCAAAAACAAAGGAGCATGGGTAAAGCACTAGTTGCTACCCCATGCATGAATTTTAAATAAGGGGAACAAGTGGTCAAGCATGTAACAACTAATATGGGATAAGATTCACAAAGGACAAATGAACCAATTGCATCTCAAACAAGGGTTAAGAAGATGATTTTATAGGATAACTTGGGTAAATCTAATATTTATCATCATCTTCATAGACTATCCAGCAACCTACTTCTTCAAATGTAACTGTTAAACCTCTTGGAAATCAACAAATGCCCTAACATCATGGACAATAACAAAAGTCCCCCTTTATTCCTCATGTTACTCAAGTGCCAAGTGATGCTCCTACTTACAAGGTATAGTACAAAGGTAATAATCTTCCATTTAATATTGTGGATAATTTGAATAAAGCTAATGTAACTATATCCATGTATGATACCTTATTTATCTTGGGGAAAAAGGAAATTCTACAACAAGAACTTTCCAAACTTTCTCATGTCAAAAAGAGAGATAATAAAGTGAACACTATTTCCATCAATAATAGTTATCCTAACCAATCCCCTAAACAAGTTCCTAATCAAATTCCAAGAAAAGGTGAATTTAAAAATGTTTTTCATCCTTCTAAGGTTATTTATCTACCTCACATTTTATCTGTTAGTCATCATAGGGGATTGTTTAGTACACAATTGCTTGATAGATTCAGGTGCTTCAACCTTAGTGATCCCTAAGACCATAGTAAATAAATATTGGGCTCAAATATGTGATTAATGGAAAAGGTGTTCTCCAATTGGATGGATCCCCCACTAAGATAGTAGGCATCTTGAAATATATTTAGATCACATTGGAAGCCTATCCAAATTGTGTCATTAATCAAGATGTAATGGTGGTAAACTTACCTCCATATTTTCCCCTATTCTTGTCTATGGAATTTACTATAAATACTAAAGGATATTTATCATCTGATTTATCATATATGGTTTTTAGATCTGGATATGGAACCAAAGTTACTATAAGATCTAAGACTATCTCCATGTTCCACCTAGAACCCTATATACCTAATCTTGCAAATACCAATTATTCCATATTTGAAGAGGTTTAAGAGGTTAATGAGAAAGAACCCCATTATCATATTTAAGGTGTATTATATCTATATTTGTATGAGTGGGTATATGGTAACCATGTATTTGATCCATATATAAACATTGAAGAGGTTGGCTTAGGAGTGTATTACATGCATGAGGAAGGTGTTGTTATACCTTTGTTAACTAAAACTGCTCAAGAAGAGGATGGTATATGAAATTTTTTATTTGATGGATCTATGTCAAATAATGGAAGTAGAGTGGGAGCCATTCTAATTTCACCCTCATTTAAAAATTACCATTTGGATATAAGACTCTAATTTAGTTACACCTCAAATATAATTGGATATGAAGCTCTTTTGCATGGTTTGTAAGAAGCAAGAAAGAGAGGTGTTAAGATCCTCCAGGTGAAGGGTATAATGAGATTGTAGTGAAATAAGTGAAATACCTAAGTTTATTCAATAATCACCATTTTAAATCTTATAAGCACTAGGTATAGGATGTCACGGAGTATTTCTTGGAATTTAGTATCTTGTCCATACCAAGAGAAGCAAATCAGTATACAGATAGACTTGCTACCATTGGTGCCCAACAAGAGGTTGAAAAGGGAGTCAAAGACAACCAAAGACAAGATAATATCAAGGTTATATGTAGACTATATGTGCATGATAATAAGGTGATTTGTCATGTCTTTGATAATTATGATCAAATCATATGTTTTCTAATGTAAGAGGCAAAATTTTGCCATAGAAATCAAGACAACTTCAAAAATAAATATGATGATCAGATAGTAAAACTAAGATCTAATAAGTTATCAAAAGTATTGTGACACTATAAATAATGTTCAATGAATATGAACAAGTAATAAGAGGGAAATCATATATCTTAGCTAAGGAAGAGCACTATGAAAAGATAGAGGTCTTTAAGGACAAATTGCTAAAGCTAGGAAAGGTCAATACAATAGAGGAAAGAGCTAAATTTTTTTCTTTGTGCCATGTATTTTATTATATATCTTCTTGGGAGTATAAATAATTGAATGGTTTTGACCCCAAAATTTCAAAACACACCATTGAATTACAAATCAATGCCAATCTAGTCAGTTAAAAAGAAAGGCCTATAAATCCAAGAGTAGATGGCCTCATGAGAAGAGAAATCTATAAATTGATTGAATCAAAGAAAATATTTCCAATTAAGCATTCCTCATGGGTGGAAAACCATGTGTTAGTGAGAAAAAATAATGGCTATATTAATTTGTGTGTTAACTTCAAGGACCTCAATAAGGTGTCCCTAAAATGCCATTACCCATTACCCTCCATGGATTTGATCTATAGAATGTGGTACGTTCTCAAAGTTTCTCATTGCTTGATGGCTATTATGGATATAATCAGACCATGGTCAATGAGGAAGATAGGTATAAGACTACCTTCACTACAAAATGGGGCACTTATGCATATTGTAAAATCCCCTTTAGACTATCCAATGTTGAAGCCACCTTCCAAAGAGAAATGGATGTTACTTTTCATGGTATTTTGAATGACATGGTCTTAGTTTATCTTGATGATATAATAATATTCTAAAATAATCCTATTGATCACCTAACACACTTTAGAGTTGTTTTTGATAGATACAGACAATTTGGAGTTTTTTTGAATCCAAATAAATGTATTTTCTTAGTACATGAAGGATGACTTCTTGGGCATGTGGTGTCCAAAGCTATCTTATCCATTTATCCAAATAGGATAGAGTAAATCCTTGATATATCATTATGTAAACACAAGAAAGGATTGTGGAGCTTCTTGGGCAAAATCAATTTCATCAAGAGGTTCATTCTAAGATTTGTAGAATTGGTCAATCCCCTCACTTGCATGTTGAGAAAAGGCAATGAGTTTACATGGAAAAGAGAATGTAATATAATATATGAGGCCATAAAATATGCCATATATCATGCCCCCACACTTATAAATCCACATTTCAATTAGGAATTATATTTTTATGTCTTCTCTACATTAGATATAATTTTAGCCATGTTTACGAAGTAGAATGATGAAGGTTTAGAACAACCTATTACTTTATTTAGTCTCGATTTGGAAGGTTATGAGGATATATATATATATATATATATATATATATATATATATATATATATATATATATATATATATATATATATATATATATATAATATGCATGTATTATTGGAAGGAGTTTGAAGAAATGTAGACATCTAGTTTCAAATAATAAGATTATATTAATGGTAACTCATCCAAGTGTGAAGGATTTTATACTCAATAGAGACTTAAACAAAAGGAAAGATGGATGGGTCAGTAATTGCATGGAATATGATGTTGAATTTAAGGTCACATAACTAGTTTGAGGTAAGGGATTGTGTGAACATCTTGCAAAAGAGGTGAGATAAAAAATGAGATAGTTTTGGTAATTCAAGACACTCAATATGGACCTAAAAATATGTCTCCTACGAGCTAGAAATAGAATATTGCTAAAATTATTTAAATATAAGAGTGTCAAATGGGTTTCAATGCATCAAAAATAATAAACTTCATGTTATAGTTAGTGCCATACATTCTGATTGATGGAGTGCTATACAAAAAATAAATTGGAGGTATGATCTTAAGATGTGTTGAAACTAACCAATTTGATAAGCTTCTCAAGTAATTTCATGAGAGTCATTTTGGAGGCCATTTTTCAGCTAGGACCATAGCTATAAATTTATTTAGAGATGGTTAATTTTGGGCCAATTTATTTATGGATGCACATGCATGAGTTAGGAAGTGTGAAAAATGTGCAATGTTTATAAAGAAATAAAAACTAGCTACTATGCCACTGAAGCCTATTCAAGGTGAAAAACCTTTCATGTAATGGGTTTTAAACTTCATTCACATCATCCATCCTCCATCTAGTGCTGGCCATAAGTGGGTCTTGACAACTATATACTACTTCACTAGGTGGGTGGAAGTAGTTTCCTTGAAGGAAGAAAATGAGAACTATGTGCTTGAGTTCTAGGAGAGTCTAGTCACCTATTTGAGAGCACCTTCTACTATAATATCATGTAGTGATTTGGAATTTAATAATACAAATGTATGTGACTTGGATATTGAGTAATATATCTATCTAACATCTTCATCAAATTACTATACATATTGTAATGAAATATCTGAGTCCACTAATAAGAACCTGATTTGGATTATCAAGAGAACAATATAAGATAATTAGAGATATTGGAACTCAAAGTTTAATAATACCTTATGGGATGATAGAATCACTCCCAAGAAATCCATTAGTCATTCACCTTATCTATTAGTCTATAAAAAAGAATCAAGGCTACTAATTTCACTGTAACTTCTAGCTTTAGAGTGTATGCAATCAAAATTGCATGGTGCATATGAATAAATCATGTATCAAATAAGATAAATCACACCTACACTTTTTATTGGGGTATATACTTGTTAATAAATAGAATGAACAATATGATGATCTACTTGACCTAATTAAGGGATCACTTATATCATTAGTCATAGCTCATCATGCTAGGTAGGGTTACAAAGCCTATAGTCTAACACAATCACACAATAACCCTAAAATATATCTATGGCTTTTATATTCATTTATGATAGTAAACAATAAATTAAACTAGTATAATAACAAGAAAAGTAAAATAATCTAGTGCTCACCAAATCTTGTGGCACAAAGTAGGGTTTAGAACAAAACAAGTAAATAACAACTAAATTAAGCATCTATAGGAGACATATACTCATGTCAATGCATATGAAATCATAATACATGGGAAATAATAATACATACTACATTATCTATGTACTCTTACAAAGGAGAAATAAAGTTAGGAATACTTACCTTTGAAGATGAACCTATCGAGTCTCAACATCTCCCTTGGCCAATGGTGATTCACAAGAGATTGTTGTGGCTTATAATGGCAACCAAGATAAATCAGCTCTAACATACACAACTTACCTAAGTATCCAAAAGACTTCTCCACAAGACAAGATCAGAGCTCCAAAAGAAAGTATTGAACCCTAAAGCTTTATTCCTCAAGTAGTATGGTTAATAAGCATATGTTCATTCACACTTATTCACTTAATTTAATTCTCTTATGAAATGGTAAGGAATGAACTTTTATATAAATTATTATCTCATCTTAAAGACTTTCAGACATGTTAGTTGTGCTAAGTCAACTAGCTTGACCTAGTACATTATCAGGTAAGTGCCTAAAGTATGTGCTAGGTTAGCCTAGAGGTAAATAAGAAAAAGATCAAAAGTGACCAAAAAAATACTAGGTTCACTAATTAGATGTAGCTTGTTGATTAGGAAGCCTAAAAATCCATATGGATGATGAGCTTATTGAACAGGGAAAAGGGAGATAAAATAAAGAAAAGATAGATAAAATATGGTAAATGATAGGAATGGTTAATAAAGAGATAAATAATCCTAGGTTTCATGGTTTTAGGATGCAAGAGTGTATATTTCAAGTGGAAAAAGGAACAAAAATATTATGAAACACCAATGGTCTACCCACCCCTTTCCTAGTGCACCCCTTAAGGCATGCACTTATAGAGATCAACACTCGATAGGTTCCTACTAGATACAATGTGTCAATAATCAATAAAAGTGTGAAAATATTATGTGTATACATATGCCCTAGATGAAACTCATCACATGTAACGTAAGTGCAACATAGGATGGTTCTTTGGGGTATAACATGATGACACACAAAGTTGATGCTAAGTAAAGTGCAACAAGAAGAAAATAAGATAAATGAAAGGACATAATTGAAAAACACATACCTTTTACTTACCTTAGTTCTAAGGATAAATTAAAAAATTAAGAATGTAAAGGCATCCAATGTAGAGTATACTAGGAGAACTTGTAGAATTTAGTGAAAAATATAGATAAATATCAAAATTATTGGAAAATAGGCATAGAGTAGTGGAAAAAGAGACAAAGATTTAGGAAAATTGGAAAATGTAGGATTGGTAAAGCAAGGTTAGAATATTAAAGGCAAATAAATGAAAAAAGGATGGAAAATGAATGATAAATGAATTACAAATAATGGCAAAGGAATGATAAATGAATGACAAATGATAAGAAATAAATGACAAATGATAAATAAAACATAAATGGAAAAATGCAAATGTAGAACACACTAAATCACATTGGGAAGCATGTGGAACATAAATGACAAATTAAATATCAATGCAATACAAAGCTAATAAAGCTATAGGAGAAGGTAAGGAGTAAGCTCATGTAAGATAGGCATGAAAGAATCAAATATAAAGGAAAATGTGAAAGAGTGTCAAATGAAATGTAAGTGAAGATGTTAGACAAACATTAAGAAGTAATAAGCAAAGAGAAACATGTAATAATAGAAAAAGGGTACAAACTCAGTTATCCATAATAGAAGGGTAGTATAATAATGATAAAGGAAAGAAAAGAGTGATCCATAGTTACTAAAAACATGTTTTTCTATAAGGATAGATAAAAATGAAACAAAGTAATGCTAGCATGTTTTTAAGAGATGAATAAAAAGGGATTTAAATAAGAGGGAAAATAGATTTGGAATCACAATTTGACTATCAAGGGGGGAAAATGAAATGAGTGGTGGGGAGAATGAAGGAAAAACCAAGGTAGGGGATTTTTTTTTATCAAAGTTAAGACACTCAAATCTAGTTTGTCAAAATAAGAGGATTGTTGACCTTAATTATGTTTAAGAACTTCTCTTAGCTACACAAGTCTTAGGTTAAAAAATGAAGTATATATATCATATCATGAAGGCTATATGCATGAAAATTAAAATGGCCCTACCTCCACATGATGTGTTCTCCACTCCTCAAGACCCCTTACAAAGCTATTAGTCTACTGTGAAGATTGGGTAATGACATGAGAAAGTCAGTGGCACTATAGAATTTTTTTGAATTTCCCTATTCTAATCTATTGGCCTAATACACCCCAAAGGACTTTGACTCTATGTGAATCTAACTATGGAGATTAAGATTTGATTGGAGATAGGAGATGTGCTTGTAATCATGTCTTTTAGTGTCAATATGAATTTTGAATTTGTATGTTAACTTTTAGATATCATTGCCTTTTAATTTAAATGATTTGGCTTTTAAATTCTTGATGGATCTTTAATATTCTTCCTCCATATAGATTTGGAAGAATAATCATGGTTTCTAAAGATGAATTTCATTTGAAAACTTGGGATAAGATTTCTAAGAGAGAGAAAATCAAAGAGCATGGGGTCCAAGAGTCTCATAAATCTAGGTGAAATAAAACTGTTATCTTGACTTTGACCTTGTTTTATCCAAATGTGGAGGTGAAAGAAAGGGGGAAATCAATAAGAATGACACATGGAACAATTTAAATTTCTTAAAATTGTAAAAAATGTGACAAAGGGAAAAAAGGGATACAATGATCACAAAAGTGTGATTCCTTATCATAAGAATGCGAGAAGTGGAAGAAAACATGCTAATATAGATTGTTTACAAATTTGATCTAATAAAAGAAGCAAAATCTAATGTCTAATAATGAGGATCACAAAGAACATGAAAATAATGGTAATTATATGAGGAAGGCCAGGTGTTATCCATGGTATTAACTTGTAACTCATAAAATAAAAACCCAAGGGGTGCCAAAATAAGATAAAGGAAGGAGAAAGTAAAAAGCTAGTGATTTTTTGAGGAACTGTTGGGTCTTATCTATGGTCTTATTATACAACTCACAAAATAAAAACCCAATAGGTGCCAAAAAAATATTAACAAGCAACAAAAAGAGAAATAAAAATAAGTAAAATATGGTAATTTTATGAGGGGTGTTAGGTCCTATACATGGTCTTATGAAGCAACTTACAAAAGAGAAACCCATGAGGGTACCAAAAGAGAAATATAAAAAGAAAAAGAAAACTATGGTACATCACAAAGTAAATGCTAAATAAAAAGGGCAAAAATGATCATAAAGCTACAAAGGAAAATAATTATAGAAAAATACAAATAATATAAGAGATATAAAAGGGAAAAAATGAAAACAAATGCCAAATGTGATGTATAATAAAGCTAAAAGAACATAAAAACAATAAAAATGCATAAAAATGAAGAAACATGAGACAAAAGGAATAAGTAAAACCTATGCTAACATCTGTATCAAAGATGAGCATGTGAAAGAAAAGTCTATAAGTCTCAAAAAAATTCTTGAAGATGGATGTGTTTATTATTATGCATTGTAGAATAATATTTGGCATCACAAGATGCCCCCAAGGGTAAGTGGATGAATGGATGGGCATCGATAAATTCCCCAAAATCTGAATAGATATGTGGATGGGCATCACCATATGACCTAAAATCTAAAGGGACATGTGGATGGGCATCAAAAGATGCCCCAATATGTGAGTTGGAGGAAGGTTATATTGATCTATTAGAATGATTTCCATTAGGTTGGTTGGTGCATTGGGAAATAAGTAAATGTGTTGGTTTGGTAGATTCTAGGGAGGTTGAATGTGACATATTATGTTTAGTAAAATTATGTGAAGATAAAGGAGGACCATGTATGATATGGTTTGGAGTAGGCATTTAGACTAGGTACTATTTTGGTTTATGTGATATAAGAGATTAAGGTTCAATAGATGCCACAATATGTTTATAGTTATTCATGTTATTTTTCCAATCCTTATAGATGTAGGATGAAGGATAAAGTATGGTTTGCAAAAAATTAGAATATGAGGTGTGTTCATTAGGTTGGTGATGTTGATGTGGTTGTGGTTCATTATATTTAATTTGAGAAGCTTGAAGATAGTGTTGATAACATTTTTTTCTGAGAATGTCAAGTTTGAAATGTGGACCAAGTAAGGAAGAAATGACAAATCAGTGAAGATCATGACAAGACTCATAAGAATTACCTATAGTATCATGCCACCAACAAAAATTATCAGGATTGTACTATTTTGGAGGAGGTTTGGAAGGATAAAAACTCACGGGTTTAGAGGGTGGCAATTTATCCTTAAGTTGTTCTAAACTCAAGGGAGGATGGGTTGGGGTAAAATTGGTTGAATTGAATGTTTCATTTTGAGTTTGGGGAGACTTGGATGAATCAAGGGTATGAGAAGAAGATTGTAAATATGCTTTAGTATTTGTTTGAGATGGTTCAAATTGAGTCATAAGAAATTCTTGTCTTTTTTTATTGGTTTAAGGCTTCTTCTAAAGTTTTAAGAGTAGTGATAATAATATTAAAAGAGTATCATCATTCATGTTATGGTCCACCTTATGAGAAAGATACTTCCATCATTTGATTATAGTATGAGAATATTCATAAGGGAGTTATTTGGCATTGATAAAATGACTAATGTAGTTATCAATAAGGTCATCATGTTGGAATTCCTTCACTAGATCATTGACTAAATCCTCTAGTTATGAGATGGAATATGTAGGAAATTGGTTGTACCATTCAAGTGGATCACCAAATAAGGGTTTGGATAAGATCTTAGTGGTAACAAAGGTGTTAGTTTTGACCCATTCCTTATAGAGATTACTAAATGACATAAATATGATAGTAGGATCCTTAGTCCCATTATATGTGATCATTAGAGAAATATTTCCCATGTCTATGGATGTAATGAATGGAGTTAAAGGTTCATTTGGAATATGTTGAAGCATTTTTTTAATCATTGGAGGTTGAGGGATGATATTACCATTGACATCTCTAAGAGGAAGAGGGACAAAATTTGGATTTTGTTGAGACATGATGACCTAAGGTGGTTTACTAATCATGTTGCAAAAATTTTGTTGCATGGTCATCATTTGAGATTGATTTGAAGTTTGCATGATGTTCATTTGATTTATGACTTGTGTAAGAATTTAAGATATATCAATACGTGGGTTAATGTTTGTACGAGGGGTATTAGTTTTGATAGGAAAATAATTGTTAGTGTTGGTGGGAGGAAAATTATTCGTAGGTGAAGGATTCCCAAAATTGGTATTATTTGTATTAAGTGTGGTAAATGAAGAAGGAAGCTTGTAAAAGCCATAATTCTTGTGAGGAGTGTAGATAGTATTATCATCAAGATTTTTGAATTATTGGGAACCATTTATATTATCAATTTGATTGGTTTTAACCATGTTAATTTGGGAATTAATAATTCTAGTTGCTCTTGTTATGGGTGTATCAAGAGGATTGTGAACATTGGTCATAGGGGTTGGAACATAATGTGAGGTTCCAACCTTGGATGTAGATGGGTTGATGAGTTTATGAATTCTAGGTTTAGAAGGTGTAAAATTGGTATAAGGTATATGATTATCATTGTTTGGATCTATATAATAGGATTATCTGGATCTACTATATGGTATAGGGTAGATTGAGAAGATTTAGAACCGTGTGATGAAGATTTGCACCATAAAGAGTTCTCTTTTATGGTGGATAAATGGGGTAGGAGAGAAAAACACATGTACATTCAAAATGGGTTGAGAATATCAATAAATAATTTTATAAGATGTTTCATTATGATTGTAAATTAAAAAAAAAATCAAACAAGAAAAGATAATGAACTGGGTCAACAAATAGAGAAGGCAGAAAATATTACAGGGTCAATTGGGTCGACCTAACACAAAAGTAGAGACTATAAAATTGTATAGGGTAAGCCAAGTCAACCTAATATAGATAAAAAATTTGGAGAAAAGGTTAAAATCCTAAAAACTATACTAGGTCAACCAAGTCAACTTAGTGTAGTGTACATGGGTTAAAAAGGATGCTAGGTTGACCAAGTTGACCTAGCACAATAGATAAGGGCTGATTTCTTGTTTTGCCTATATCTTGAGTTATACTAATCCATTTTACAAACCATAAAATATGTTGGATTATTTATGATAAATACAATTAAAATAAGGAATAAATAAGTGATAAAATTATTATAAAAATAAATGAAATAAAAGTGAACAAATCGTATAAGGGTTTGTTTCATATCAAGTTTACCAGAATGTATAGAATTAGAATATCATGGTGCACATGAATCAATCCTAGATCAGATAATATATAAAATTCATAAACTTTTAATTGGGGAATATAATTTTTAAATAGGATCATGATCAATATGAGGATCCACTAGACCTGATTAGGGGATCACTTATATCATCTGTCACAACACATCATACTAGGCAGGGTTTCAAAGCCTACAATCTAACACAATCACAAAAAAAAACCTAAGAGAGTCCTATGGTTTCTATATTCACTTATGATAATAAAAAATAAATTAAATTAATCTAATAATAAAAAAATTAAACTAATCTAGTGCTTACCAACTCTTGTGGCACAAAGTAGGGGTTAGAAAAAAACAAGTAAATAATAACTAAACTAAACATGTATAGGAGGCGTATACTCATGTAAATTTATACATAATCCTAATACATGGGAGATAATAATAAATAATACATTATTTATCTAATATTACAAAGGAGAAATAAATTTAGGAATACTTACCTTTGAAGATCAACCTATTGAGTCTCAACTCTCACTTAGCCAATGGTGCTTCACAAGAGATTATTGTGGCTTGTAAGGATAACCAAGATAAATTATCTCTAGGATACATGACCTACCCAATCATCCAAAATACATCTCCACAAGACAATATTAGATATCCAAAAGAAAGTATTTAACCCTAAAGATTTATTTCTTAAGTAGAATGGTCAATAAGTAGATGTCCATTCATACTTATTCAATTAATTCAACTCTCTTGTGAAATGGTAAGGAATGTCCTTGTATATATAGTAGTATCTCACCCTAAATAGTTTTAGACATGTCATTTGTATTAGGTTGACCAAGTTGACCTATCACATTATCAAGAAAGTACCTAAAGTTTGTGTTGGGTTAGCTAGGAGGTAAATAAGCAAAAGATCAAAAGTGACCCAAAACATGCTATGTTGACTAGGTCAATGTAGCTTGTTGAGTAGGAAGCCTAAAAATCATATGGATGACATATATTTTTAAACAATAAAAAAGGTATATAAAGAAAGGAAAAGAGGGATAAAGCTTGGAAAATGATAGGAATAGTTATGAAAGAGAGAAATAATCCTTGGGTTAATGGTTTTGTGAGGCAAGAGTGTAAATGAAAAGGGGTAAAAGGAACAAAAATATTACTAAACACCAATGGTCTACCCACCCATTTATCAATGCACCCCTTAAGGCATGCACTTAGATAAATTGAGACTCAATAGGTTCTTGGAAGATATGAAGTGTTAGTAATCAATAAAAGTGTGAAAATATTATGTATATGCATAGAGCTTGCATACAAACTAGAGCTCCTCGAAAGTGATGCAATTGAGGTTAAGATTAATGAACTAAGAGAATTAGAGGAAATAAGGGATGATTCCATACATATCATATGGTCTAAATATCACCAAGTAAAGAATTCATTTGACAAAAGAGATTCTTCAAGGACATTTCAACAAGGTGACATAGTCTTCAAATGGGATGAGCACCATGAAAAAATAGGAAAACACTCCAAGTTTGATAGCCTTTGGATTGGACCCTATGTCATCAAAAGTTTCAAAGCAAGAAATGACTTTGAGGTTTCCAGATTGAATAGAGAGATCCTTCTCATCCCTATCAATGGGAGGTGTCACAAGTTCTATTTCTAAGTTTTTATCTTTCCCCTTATCCATAGGTAGATTATCTATTTTTCATCCAAGTGCTTTTGCACATTGTTCTATTTATTTTTTGGGTTGTTCCTTTGTATTTTATTTCTTTATTTTTATTTATCCCCCCCCCATTACTCCAAAAAAAGTGTTTCTATTATAATAATTTTGTAATTAGCATTTCATTTATTTAGTCATCTCAAACAAGCTTGATCAAATTTTAGATCCCATGACTATTGGGTTGGTCAAGCCAACTGAGTCACTAGACATGTTGGCCATTTTGGTCTTATACCAAGATATTTCCAAGATGTAATGTAGTGTCATGAAGATAAAAAATGGAACAAAAGTTGAGCAATTTCTAGATGGAATTAGAAGACCTAAGGGATCATGCAGCTTATAAAGCTTGTAAAACACTTTAAGTACAATTAAATTTTAATTTTTCAATTTAAAAGTATAGGACTAGAGTTATAGACAATCCATGGGATGTTTAGATTTCTTGGAATGACTTAGAAATCTCCTAGTATTCATCTAGTTCTTCATGTGTTCATCTTGACATTTTGGGTCAAGTGGTAGAAATTATGAGTAAGTAGTTTACTGATGTTATATCTCACATACATGAGGGTTTCAAGAGAAAATGGTCACATGGGTTTTTTCATTTTAGTCCCAAGAACATATGCACTATGTTTCAGGTCATGCATTCAAGAAAAATAGTATTTATGCATGTTCAAAGTTGGTTCCTTAGACATAATTCACTAATTTTCCATACTTATCCATTTTTTAGCATGAGAGGCATGTAGATGACATGTAATAACAAATGGACAAGTCCACTTGTATAATTTTTATCTTCACTTAGAATCCTTTCATGACCAGTAGATCATGAACAATTTTAAATCCACATGCTAGGAACATCCTCTAAACTTTGCATGCTTGCATGATCTTTTTGGCTCAATATATAAATATTTAAATATGGACCTATAACATAAGACATATGTGCTAACATCAATTTTAAGCTTGATAAAAATAAATCCTTTTGATCTTAAATTATACTATCATGTGAACATCAATGATGGTCATATGAACATCATTTTATAGGAGTAAGGATGCCAATTTTAATATAATGAAATAGTCACTGGATTTAAAATAGTGGTTCCCAATTGATCTAATATTCAACATTGCATGGTACATCCTAATCCAATGGTGAGAGAAAAGGTCAAAGGGTCAGATAGGTCAAAAGAGTGGCATGTGGTGTAAACATGTGAGGCTAGTAGACTAATGGTGGATCGTAACATAACATGTGTAGATACCATGTGGTGTAAGCTAGGATAGAGTTGATAATTCAAGGGCAATATTTATGGATCTCAAATTTATACTAAGCAAGATCAATGGTATAATATGGGCCAATAATTAAATGATTCATGAAAATTTTTTATGACTAATGAAAATAAATATCAAGAAGCCAAGGTAATTTTCTTATGGGAGCATAGGTACTTCAAGGTCATCCTACTGTCATTGTAGCTCAATTGAATGCCATAAAAGGGAAACAGTGATGCATTCAAGCATATAAAACATAAAGAGACTGCCATTAAGGATAAATATGGACCTATAGTTCATAAGTTTACATCATAAATGGATTTTTTATGACTATGTTTGCTATTACTAGAAGGAGCTAAAATTTCAAAAGGTGCCATGAAGTCATATAGGTAGACCCCAAAAAATCATATATAAGACCAAACTGCATGAAAGAGACCCCTTATCTTCACTATTCATGTCATGAGAAACCAATTTGGAATAATTAACAACAAGACAACATTCTAATAGACTATCCTTGTTGTTTTAACTACATAGATGGAATAACCTAATCAGAATAACTTGAGATTTCCATTGTAATAAGAAGAAACATCAGTGTAACTATGTAACCACTTGAGATGGCCTAAATCAATCTAAAGGGTTTGAATGAGCTTAATTTTCAAAGGTAGTTATAACAACATTTCAAATGGATTTGAGCTCATTTTTTTCCCTTTTGAGTTCTAAAACTCCCTCTCTCTTTCTTCCTTTCTTTTATAAATATAGATTTCAAGCTATTGATGATTATCCCTTAGGCTAATATGATTAGACTCTACTAGAATTGTACTCAACACCTCTTAAAGTAGTGAATAGAGCATTTTATAGTCATTTGCTAATCTATATTTAGTTTTTTGTGTTTTTTTGATATGTGAATGTGGTTTTTACCTTCATTTTACATGTCCAATCTCAACCTAAATGCTATCATATTTATTTTCAAGTCATATAATGTGTCTTAGTATTGATCTCTCAAATATATAGTGGACAACCTAATCTAAGTGTCTTAAGCAAAAAATTATTTTCATTACTCCCTAATCCGAGTACATCAAAATGACCTCTATATGAAATAATATTGCATATAAATTATAGTAAGCATTTCATTAGCTTCTTCCATAGTACATTAGTGTGTTAAACATTATGATCTTAAGAGTGGATCTGACCAATTTATGGTGCATCACCACACATTACAATATGATTTACTTTATGAAAATTCCTGACTCTTTTCACCCCAAATAGGTGTAGGTTTTAGAAATAAAAGTCTGAATTATAAAATGTAAGGAGATAGCCTCATAAAAAATCCTTGAGGTATGGTCTATATATAGGCATCCCACAACCTTAGTTCATTCCCATGCTAATCCAGTATATGTCAACCTTGAAGAAATCTGACATATATTGGGTACTATTTAGATAACTAACACTAGCTACTTACTTCATTAATAATAAATACCATGTCTCAAAATCAATTACGTGAAAAATTATGAATTACAAAGGGAAGGGCCTTGATATTCATGAACAAGGGTCAATTGAGCTAATAACAAAAAATTTAATGAAGCTACTCATGTAATATGGATTAATCCACTCAATTTAAATACCACACTTTTCCAAAATAACTCTTGTAGTTAGTTATAGGAAGATTCTTCAACTAGTGAAATAAATTCCATTCTTATCCACTTAAAATAATTTTCCCTTACTAATATTTTCCATGAAAATTATTTTAACACTCGACCTCACACATCCATCCTTAATAAAATGGAAACAACATGTAACACCTCTACTTGATCATTTTCAAAATGATGAGGCAATTTTAGAATTCTTGAGTACATGGGACCACATTTTGATAGGGGATCATAATAAGGGATTCTCCATTTAGTTATATAATTCTAAATATTTTGGGGAAAAAATTTCATGCCCATTTTTTAATCTCTCTAAAATATAGGCATGACATAATCTACTAAAAATAAACACCTAAAAAAATAAGAACACAAACCAAAAAATATTATAATTAAATGTAATAAGTAATCCATATAATCATTTCCACTTAATGATTGGGAATAAACTACTAGTTGAGATCTAATTTCACTCAATTAGGCATCCAAAAACTTGAATACATGCATACAACCAAGGATGTTATGATTTGACATTGAGAGAGTTATTACAATTGATCTCAATGACTCCTGACATAGTCAAGATCCATATGGTCTCTTTGACAATTTCCCTAGCCACACTAGCTTCCCTTTGAGCTCTTGGGGCCACCCTTACAACATTTCACTTCCTAATAAAATATGATAAAATCTAAATATGGTGATAATTTTCTAATTTTTATGCTACTACTCTATATTCCTAACATGGCTTCCTCAAGGATATAAAGTAGTATAAATCATGCCATATTTTAACATTCTACTAGCCAACTATCTTGAAAGATTCACCATGGATAAAGACACCTTTAGAATATAAGAGTAATGGGAATTTTTTGTGTGGTAGCATCTTGATCACCTACATTCCTATGGGATTCATGCCTAGTATGGACATCTCCATAATATCAAAATAGTGGGATTTTTCCACATGGTAGCATCCTGCTCATCCACTTGTCCAGAGGCTTCTTACCTAGCATGAACATCTATAGGATAGTGATTCATTAGGATGATGACACATGGTATAATTATATGATCCTAATTTCCTAGAGGATTTTAAATTTGAACAAGCCTCTCTGGGATTATAGGTCACCAAAATGTTGCCACATTGTAACATTCCACTATATCACTAGTAATACAATCCTATCTAGTATTATGGGTCACTAAGATGATTCCACAAGACAAAATGCATGATCCTATTATCCTATAGGTAATATTATTATATGGTCATCTCCAAGACTATGGGTCATGAAGTTGATGAAACATAGCTACATCCTACATGATTGTTAGCCTAGAGGCAAGTTTCCTATATGATCATTTCCTAGACTATAGGTAGTTAAGATGATATCATGTGATAATATCCTATGAGGTCACTATCCCAACACTAAACATATAGCATATCACACTCATGTCACTCTTAGGTTATTAGGATGGTGACATGTGGCTTCCTCCAAACCACTCATCAAAAGTAGTGAAATCTAATGAGGTAAAAATGGAACAAAAAGCCAAAGAGATAAATCGATTAAGATAAAAGAAATCATTGAAAGAAAGAAAAACCCAATCAAAAGGTATCAAAGGTAAGTTCCTAGTGGATGTATTAGCTGACAAAGAAAATATAACCAAGGAAAAATGGCCATCTAGAACTCAATAATTAGATAATGCATGATCCATGGTAATACACAAAGATGACTCCAATTAACTAGAAACACAAGTTAAAATATACATTCCTATAATCAAAATCAAGTCTAAAAAAGAAGCATAAAATTGATTAGATAAAATGGAATGATTCTAAACCAATAAACTCATTGGTTTACTTAATTTATCAACTAAATTCAAGGTGAGAATACTTGATTCAATGTATTTAAAGGAATGGATTGTTATTATGAGCCAAGCGGTCTACTTTTTAGTAGATTACACATTCATTAATGACTCAAAGACTCAATCCTTTATTTATGATGCAAGTCTGACTATGAATTCCATTAAGGTGTAGGAGTCTCAAACCAATCTAAGGATATAACCTCACTAAGATTAGCACATAAGATATATGTTAAATAAACCTTCATCAATTTTATTAAATGATCTAGTTATTGGGAAGGCAATAAATTAGGTAGCAACTCAACTATAAAAGCCTAGGGGATTATTTCACATATGTCATTCCAATAAAAAAAACACAAAAAGTTTCAAAAGATATTTATATTATTATTACAATAACAATATATAGGTCAAACAATATGTTTTATGCATCCTTGTGAAAATTTGATGCAAATATTTAAACAGTAACATATTTTAAAGGAGAGACATATGCAATCAAGAGATTATTCTCAACAAATATATAATATAATAACTCATTATATTTTATTTTAAAATCCACAAAACTAAATATATTTATTTACATAATGACTCCTTCTAGAGGGTCTCAATACAAATAGTCATAAATACTTATGACTTCTTTTAAAAAAAGGTTCAATCACAAAGACAACCTAAGTATTTATTCATGATTTTCATAATTATACCAAAGAATATGAATGTTTTAATTCATTTCATAGATATGGATTATTATTCTCAATAATAATCTCATAGCTATTTCTCTTATTTATACTTATTTTAGATAAGTTTAATTCTATTAACTCTTTTAATTCATATAAATAGAAATTCATAATGCTTAACAAACCAAACACTTATGATAAATATATAAGCAAGGAAATTGATTTGTTTATTTATTTTAATTTTCATCAAGGGATAAATACTTTTGATACATACATGACTCTTATCAAGATCTTATAAATCAATAATTCATAATCAATTACATCTAAGTTTGACATAGAGGTTTTAATAAATAAAAAGTAGATAGATTAATGCATAGTTGGAATATTATCAAAAAATTATTTTATAAGTTTATTAAAAATAGTATGACTGATAAAGAATTAATTATACATCAAATTTCACCCATTTATTTACATAAAAATTGGCACATATCTAGGATTTATTAAATAATTGGGGACCAATCAAACTTCAATGGTGCTCCTCATCCACTCATAAGCATTTATAGGCCATAAGAAGAAATGTTAACCTCCCAAAATTTTATCATCATCAAGCTACTAGTCTAGACACCCCTGAGCATGAAAATCTCAACTTATATCATGTTAGTATCACTTGGTAAAGGCAAAGTTGGGTATCTAATTAGGGGTGTTTTAACACAAGAGAATGACCATGCAACATCTAGTTCTTATCGAAATAGAATCCCAGTCCCAAATAAAAAGTAAAACAACATTCAAATGATTATGAAAGTGAAGCAAAACATTCAAGGATATAATTAAATCAAAGTACTTTTAACGTAATAAGTGTCATCAAAATATTTGAGTAGTAATAATATTACTTACTCTATTGATTCCTACTAATGGTCATAAGAGGGTTAGGAAACCTACCACCATGAACATGTTATTCATAGGTACCCATTGTATTATTTTGTAACAAAATTAATACACTAATAAATAATTTTAAATCACTTAATATAAGAAATTTGTAACACAACCTCTTCAAGTCCCTCAAATAGGCAAACACTACATGGTGATCAAAGCATAAATATGGGCAAACCATAAAATGTAAAGAGTAAACTAAGTGTAATTATTCTAATGAAAGCAAAAGAAAAAATAAAGCATAAATAATTTCATTCCCAATGATAAAAATAATAATAAGCTATTATAAATAGCACCGATCAACCTTTATACCACCTAGGTGTTATCTTATAATTATCTAGACTCAACTATTCTAACCTATGGTTCCTATCTGTTGCTTCACCTTCTCTTGTGCTACATATAACTTATTTTAAAATTGGAAAATGTCCTAAAATAATGGAGCTTAACTTTTAATAAATGTTTTCTTATGATAAATAAACCACTAACCTCTTTCCAACCCATGCATCATAAGGGACATTCTTTTTCATGTTCAACTAAAGTGCATGTTGGCTCTAGTAGACTTCTATGGTCACTTCCTGGGATTATTATACCATAAAACCACTATATTATGGTCTAATTAAATTATTGGAAGATTTGATAATCACCCACTAGATAAATATATATTGGATAATAGATCAAAATATTAGAATAAAATAAGTTTCACCAACCAATATTAAAGGCTAGCTACATAAAACATACAATAAGTCATCAAAGGTGGCAAATGGTAACTTCAACAACTAACCACTTAGAAAAAGTATATGAAATGTTAAGATAAAACTTTTTACTAATAAAACCATGTTTGGAATAGTCTATGTCATTCATAGGCCCTTTTCCTATTCTTGCACACTTCTTGCACCCATTAAATCCACTATCCTAATAGACAAGGCTTACAATCATAAGCATGTTAGATAATTTACTCAAACCAAAATAATTATCTTTATTATTAATTCATAATGGCATGAATTAGGTTCAATATGACACCTAGTAAAATCATAATTTTAATTTCAACATAAGGTAATAATTCAATTATTGATTAGACAAATCTTACCATTTGCATGATTCACTTACCTTGAAATCATCACCACCAAGGTAGTATTACAATTGATATATCATAATCACCTTGTCCATACCAAAATAATGTCTCAATTAATCACAAATAACATTATTATCTAGATTCAAATAAGAGTATTAATGGTCCCATATTCATTATGTATCCAAAGGTGAGCTCGTTGGAGTCACCTTGGTTAGGATCTTAGTCTTTATCAAGCAATCTTATTTTCATAATCAATTTAATTAACTTGTTGTTCATGAGGTACATTACATTATCCCCCACTTAAGGAGGCATAATCCTTAAGGTATGACTTCTTTTCTCATCCAACAAGGTTTCTAGACCAACCTAACTACTAGAACACCATTCTAAATTATTTATGTACCATCTCAAGTAGGCATACAATATGAATTATTTTTAGAATCCCTTAAGAAAATACTTATATGTGGAGACAAACTACTATATAAATCCAAATATACCATTCCTCTTGTATTTTTGAAATCCCTTTGAGTTTATTCAAAATTTATTAAGATTGGATCATCAATCTTTTTTATACCAATTATCTTCCTAGATTTTAGAATAGTATGACATAATCACTTTAGTATTATAAAATAACTCATGAAATTAATTTTTAAGATGCAATAATTTATTCCACTTTCTCAAGGCTTCTTAGCCACATAATTTTTATTCAAGACTTTTATTCGCATTTCAACATAATGAGAATTTCATACGACCAAGTCATAAGGATGCTTTAATTCTATATCATAAAATTTTCAACTTCCTTTTAGAAAAATATATCTAATTTAGAGATGGAAGTGGTCTAATTTTATACCCAATCCTTGATTTATTCAATGATATATTGCCACATTATATTTCATTGATTATATTGGATGCTGGCTAAATTACAATTAATTCTTCAAAGAGGCAATTCATTCTAATGTAAATCATTCTACAAAACACAACTATCTCAATCCATTGAGACCCAAAAATTATTTATTATATTCATGAGAGTTCAAAAACTCCTTGAATATGCATATTATTCTTAGATAAGGATGATACCTACCAATCATAACAAAACTATCTTACTAAACTAGGCATCAATCCTCAATCATACCATTATGAACTCATATATAATCATATAAGGCAATGTTGAGTCACCATTTATAGTGATATCTAAAACACCATACTCCTTTAAAATAAGTATATCATGGGGAAAATGCATACCTTCACATCATTTTTGCTAAAGAAAAACACCAACATGGGACTATCTCCATTTTTAATATACCATGTCATTCATGGAAGGTTTTAAGAAACATATTACCATGATATTTAATATATGTAGGCTCTTAGTATCTCAATTTACCAGCTAATATATTATATATAAATAAAGATGTAGGAGGCTCTCAAGACATTAGTCCACTAGATAATAAAATCAATGTGCCAATCAATATATGTGTGGCCCTCATGATATCAATCCACAAGTAAAGGATTCAATGTGCCAATGAATATATTGCCCTCATGACATCATTCCATGAACTAAGAATCAATGTGTCAATAAATATATATGTGTCCCTTGAGACATTAGTCTAGCTACCAATATAATTGATAAATCAAAGGCCCTCAGGACATTAGGCCACTAGCCACTATATAGGTATAGAGTGAAGAGAAAAAATAGTTGATACATTGGGGTCCATGAAGATATATGTCCACTAGCCATTCCAATGCACAAAGTGAAAGAGATATTTGATACGCTATGGGCCCGTATGACATCTATCCACCAACCATTCTAATACATGGAGTGAATGAGACACGTTAGTTCTCTTGAGACACCTTATTGTCCAAGACCACCATATATGGTGGGTGAGGAAGGATGGGATATTTAACCTATGTGATAAATTCCCACCATGACCTACCTGTCTATCATTTTAAATCTACTTATTCCCCTATATAGTATTATGAAGTGATAATTATGCACATACTAACACATGAAACTAGTACAATCAAGCATCATAAACAATTCAAGAAACATCAGCTATTCATGTATGTGAAAAATCAATAAAAGGGCACCAATTAATCTTAATAATTAAATAAAATCCAACATAAAATTCATCAATGAATTTCATGATTAACTTTTAGCTTGAAACATTTGAGGTTAATAAGAAAATAACACTAGTTTCCAAGTTATATAAACAAAGGACCAAACAACTTAAAATAAGTTTGATAAGCACATTTATAAAAAAAATAGATCACAATATGATCACTATGTGTCTCTACAAACCACTCAATGGGATAATGAATATGGTATGATGGTGTTGGTGATCCACTAGCCATCCAAAGAATCAAACTATGTCTAAATGTATGGGATATATTCTATTGACCATTACTAACAAAATTTATTATGTAATCCATTACCAGCTCATCATGCCAAATTTATTGTTCTTTAAGAGATAAAAATTAGGAGGGCTCTACACCATTAACATTACACAAAATGATATATTCAATTTTATGAAATAACAATTAAAAGGGTGTTACACCACTGCCACTACATAAAATGATATAACTAATTTTACGAACTAAGAATGTGATATGCATGTGCCTATTTAATAGTCATATATATGAATTATTCATATTAATCACTCACCAAGGTGTGATATGTCATGAAAATAATTCCTTACCAACCCTCTCAGAATAAATCATATTAGTCCTTCCTACTATTAAGTCCTACTGATATGTGCACACATAATATTCATGGCAAAAAATATGTAAAGTTATTATTTCAAGAGAAGGGAACCTCCACAATCACCTCCTTTTGATTCCTACCACTACATAGTTCTATACAAGTGCTCAAGTTAGTTAGTTAAATAAGTTATTGTCATTAGAGAAATAAAAATATGAGATATATTCATTCAAGTTACTGCCACATAGTTTTTCAGTAATTCAACATGATCCACAACTCTTCTAGTCTTCCATTCAATCAATCAGCATCATTATAGATGTAGATTTATATATTAATTGATTTATAATCATAACATAAATAATTTTTAAGGCTAATTAAATCCATTCTAGATGCTTCACAACTAGGAAGATATGCTCGTAACCATTTGACATGTACCCATAAATAGCATCATAATTCAAGGTATGCTCTTATATAGACAATAAGGTAATTGATAGCCTAAATCAATCAAAATATAGCATGCTCTTTTCATGAAATAATAACTATGCAAATAAATACCTACTTTGATTAGTTTCTAGGAGATTCATCTTATTTTGGTAATAAGATGCAATATTACCACTCAACTGGTTAGCATAAGGCAATATTAGAGTGAACCATCACCTCAATACCATAGTTTTACCATATCATGGTTCATCGACTAGTCCTAATGCTCTAAACATCAAGAGACACTTTATTTTTAATTCTCACACTTTAAACATACACAATCAATGTATCATTAATTTCATAGATAGAGATCATTAAAGCCTTTTTATTGCTATTAGTTTAAATTTTTAAATTTGAGCATTATTTCAAGCATATCAAGTGAACTTTTTATTCAGATTCATGTCCTCCCATTATCTTGGTATGATCACAATAAAAGTGAATTTATCCAACCAAGCACTCAAAATTGGCATGTGACATGCACATACACACATATTTATATATATATATAATAATTTGGGATTATTAACAATAAGGCCCACTATGATTTCAAATATACATCATACCACAATCATTTTATGTTTTGAAAAGATAATCAAATTAAGTTTAATAAGTATTATAACATTTTTTTACTTTCATCCATCCCCTATTAAGTATTTAGTACCCCATGATCAAGTGTTATTAGGGAAATTCTGTGCATGATGATCAATATATATGTAGTTGAAGTAAGCACCCTTGATAGTATCTATTCCAAATCGAATTTGTCATACCTCAAATGGTCCTAAATCCATGGTTTTTATACATGGGGATTATGCATTAATACTATTCCTCCTATTGTATGTATAAAGGTGCCTTATGCTTTTGTTATATCATGAGAATATGATGTTTGAAAAGCTTTACCTTCCCTGGGGTGGCAAGGATCATTTTTGTGGCATATAAATTTGGGGAAACATTTCTTCTTACACAACCATCACTCATTATAGGGTCTAAATAAGTTGATCATGGATTTCAACTAGTTGCATTATTGAGGGATCTTGGTGATTACTAATAACTATGCCTTCCATTTCTTATTTTTATGAAATTTTGTCTACATAATTCATATTTTAATAAAGTAAGAAAGTGACATACACCATATTCAATTTAAAAAATAATGATTAAGTAGATCTAAGAAAGTGATGAACTCATATAGAACATCCCCAAAGCCATTAGAGTTTAACCCAGGATTTGATACCAAAATGCCATGCCCATTGTTTCTCTAAATGATAAGTATGACAAAACCTATTATAAAAAATCACACAAAAACATAATAACACACACTAGAAGTCATTTTGATGAAATGTAATAAGAAATCCCTATAATCATAATCATTTAATGATAAAGAACAAGCTAATAATTGAGCTCTATGTTTATTCAATTAAGCATCCATGAACTTGAATGCGTGCTTACACCTAAGGCTATTGTGCAGTGATGTTGAGATAATTATCAAAATTGACCTTGGGCATTGCTAAAGTAGTCGTGTTCCATCTAGTCTCTTCGATGGGTTCCATAACCATGATAGCCTCCCTTCAAGATCTTGAGGCCACTCTTTCCACTTATCACTTACTAATCAACTTTGAAAATATCCACATGGTGATAAATAATTACTCGTTATCCTACCACTTTGTAAGGCTAACATGACTTCTTTAAGGCTACAAAGTAATGGAAATCATGCCACATAAAAACATTATGATAGACTATATGATTTACCCTCAATATAGATGTTTTCAGAATAATGGAGAGTGGGATTTTACTATATGGTAACATCCCACTCACCCTCTAAACCATGGGATTTGTGCCTAGTATGGATGTCTATGAAATAGTGGAACAACAAGTTTTTTCCACATGGTAGGATTCAACTCACCCTCTTACCCACAATTTTTATACCCAACATAAACACCTCTAGGATAATAAGTCATTGAGATTATTCCACATGGTAGCATTCAATGATACCACTTGAATTAAGGATTTAAAATTTATACAAACCTCTTTAGTACCATGAGTCACCAATATGATGCCATGTGTAAACATCTTGTTATCTTGATAGGTTGGAGGCATCACTCCCTAAACAGTCCTCCTTGTGATCATGGGTCGCTAAGATTAAGCCACATGGAAACATCACATGATCTTGTAATTATTAGTGTAGGTTTTTATTTTTACCTATTTATTAATTAGGGAAATCATATTTCTTGTGCATACATGGAGTTTTCCTACATTTGTGGGATAGGCTAGCTTATGTGGAGGTGTGTGTTATAGATGTGTCATAGGTGTCATAAGAATGTCATAAGTAACTCCCTTGATGGGAGTTACTTCTCTATTCTTAGCACCTTGTCACCACCTTTCATGGAGGAGTTACAGTCTATTCTTGGGGTGCCTTGTCCACCTTTTGAGGAGGAGTTACTTACGTACTCTCCTATATGTATTCCTCACTTTGGCCATCTCATGCTAATCAAATTTTGGTTTTCTCCATTTTGTCTTATGCAAGTTATCTTCTTGTGTTATTTTTAAATTGCTTTAGCATCTATGTGGTGTGCACTTGCTTCAACTCATGTGATCACGTCTCCATTGCACTTGCATTATCCAGATTATTGCTATTAGCTTAAATTTTTTAATTTGAGCATTATTTCAAGCATATCAAGTGAACTTTTTATTCAAATTCATGTCCTCTCATTATCTTGGTATGATCACAATAAAAGTGAATTTATCCAACCAAGCACTTAAAATTGGCATGTGACATGCACATACACACATATTTATATATATATAATACTTTTGGATTATTAACAATAAGGCCCACTATGATTTCAAATATACATCATACCACAATAATTTTATGTTTTTAAAAGATAATCAAATTAATTTTAATAAGTATTATAACATTTTTTTACTTTCATCCATCCCCTATTACGTATTTAGTACTCCATGATCAAGTGTTATTAGGGAAATTTGTGCATGATGATCAATATATATGTAGTTGAAGTAAGCACCCTTGATAGTATCTATTACAAATTGCATTTGTCATACCTCAAATGGTCCTAAATCCATGGTTTTTATACATGGGGATTGTGCATTAATACTATGCCTCCTATTGTATGTATAAAGGTGCTTTATGCTTCTGTTATATCATGAGAATATGATGTTGGAAAAAATTTACCTTCCCTAGGGTGGAAAGGATCATTTTTGTGGCATATAAATTTTGGGGAAATTTTTTTCTTACACAAACATCACTCATTATAGGGTCTGAATAAGTTGAACATGGATTTCAATTGGTTGCAATATTGAGGGATCTTGGTGATTACTAATAACTATGCTTTCCATTTCCTATTTTTATGACATTTTTTCTACATAATTCATATTTTAATAAAGTAAGAAAGCAACATACACCATATTAAGGAAAGGAGGACTAGGAATAAGGAAAATTAGAAGTATGAACATAGCTCTCTTAGCCAAGCAGGGATGGAGGGTTTATCAGGAAAACAAAGAATGGAGCAATATATGGAAGCATAAGTATTTATTCAAGGCAAAGTCCCTCTCTGATTTCTTTTTTTACCTTGACGTCTCCCATCCATCTTCCATATGGGGGGCAGTTCAGGGTACTAAACAAGTTTTAGAAGAAGGAAGCTCTTAGAAAGTTGGCAATGGAAAAAAGGTGCAATTTTGGGAGGATGTTTGGTTAAAAGGAAAACCTTTGACAGATGAAATCCAAGACAAAGAAGCAATAGACTGATGTAAGTAAAGATTGGGAATAATGGTTAACCAATAATGGTAGAACAACTCTTGGGTGAACCTTACTGATCTTGATCAAGATTTCAAGAATATACAACTATCCCTAAATGCTATATCTCTCTACCCTAATCTTGAAGATAAGATTGTTTGGCATAATGAGCCTAGTGGACAATTTAAAGTTTCTTCCATTTTTACTTCAAAGGGAAATGGCAACAAACCTTTGTGGATGAAGGCCTGGATAAAGGGGCTCATCCCTAATATCAAAATCTTCTTCTGGACTCTCCTCCAAAATAAAATCTTGACTCTAGACAATTTACAGAAAAGAGGAATACATGTTGTGAACAGGTGTATTCTTTGTAATAAGGGCTTTGAAGATAGAGATCACTTGTTTGTGAACTGTTCTTTTATGCAGCAAGTTTGGAAAGAAATCCTCAATCTATGGGGTATTGCTTGGATTCACCACAAAAATGTGGAACTATCTTTTAAAAGTTGGTATTGTCCTTCCAAGAATCCTAAAGTTATATTTTTATGGAAACTAACTCTTCCCCATATTTGGTGGGGAATATGGAAGGAAAGAAATAACTAAATTTTTAGAAGTAAAGAACTTCCCAAATGGGTGGTGGGGTAGAACATCATTAGAGCTATTAAGGAGAATTTCTCATTGCAAAGGAATCAAAATCCAACCTTTCAAGTGGATAATCCCTTAAGAATGGAAAATTCTAATGGTAAACCCGAAAATCCTAGACTAGGTGTTACTTGGAATGTCCCCCCTCAAGGGTGGATTAAAGGAAACTTTGATGGAGCTACTAAAGGGAACCCAGGGAATATAGGATGTAGAGGAGTCTTGAGAAACCATATGGGAAATGTAATCGATGCTATTGCAATCCCCATTGGAAAGTCGAATTGTCATATTGCTGAAGCTTTTGCTGCCCTTCAAACCATCAAACTAGCTGTGGATTCGGGATATTCTAAATTATGGCTGGAAGGGGATTCCTGTAATATCATAAATATTCTAAACAATAAAAATTTTGTGTCATGGACTATAGAGGCTATGGTGATGGAGATGAAAACTTTAATCAAAAAATTTGAAAAAGTAACTATTACCCACACCTACTGTGAAGCTAATGGAGTTGTTGATTGGATAGCAAATTATGCAGTCTGAACAGAACACAAAGTGAGGTGGCAGGAAACACTAAATAAGAGCGTGGATCTTAGAGCACTCATTCATCATGATGTAATTCATGCAAATGAGGGAAATATCAGCTAGTAATATAAAACTAATGAGTTGGAGGAGTGGCTTCATGGAGAAAGGTTTACAATCATTAAAAAGGAATGTCCTCGAGAACGAGAAGCGGATCCTAAACATGCCTAAAAAAAGGTGAGCTTTGAACCAAATTGGTAATAGGTGGGATTATTGTATAACTTATAATGATTGGGTATCAAAGGAAATCTACATGGCTCATGTAAGGAAAGGAGAACCAAGGAAGCAGGAACCCAAAAATTGTGAAGAGTGGAAAGAGAAACAAGAAGTTTGGAAGATCCTGCAGAGAGGGAAGGTTGTGAACTACATGGAAAGGCTCCATGGTTCAAAACCTCACATTACAACAGATTTTTTCAAAAACTGGATTGATGATAGGGTCACTCTACATGGCATCACAATGAATCTAACAGAGGAATTTATAGCAGAGGTTACGGGGCTGCCTACGAAAGGAATAAAATTCTCCAAGCAGACTAGCATTTCAAATGAGGCCTTTTGCAAGTTCCCTAAGATGGATGTTGAGGAGCAAAATTTGGAAAAGAATGGGGATTTATTTGAACTGGAGCAAATTAAGGGAATTTGGAGGGATGTCTTATGCTATATTTGGGAGTACTTCATACTCGATGGAAGAAGCAAGAGAGTCCACAAATTCCACTTTGTATTCCTAAATCATTTCAAACACAAAGTAAGAATTTCCTTTCCCTTTTATCTGTGTTTCTCTTTGATCCAAAGTTTATTCACTCATAGGAAGAAGGAAATGCATCCTATTCTGCATGAAGGATTAATTTTGATAATTGAAGGCTATTGCAAGAACAAGGCCATGGTTACAAACCCTTATTTTGGGAAAAACAAGGATTCACAGAGTAACAAGAGTGAAATTGTTAAAGGGAAAGATAAAATCAATCCCCCTAGTGTCAAGAATCATAATGTTGATGAGGATATAGAGTGGGAGAGAACTAATAAGTCTGGGGAGGAAAGCTTGGAGGCAGAGGGAGGAACAGAAAGCAGGAATTCAAGTTCCAGTGAGGAAGAAGAAGTTCAAGAGAAGAATGAGAAAGGAGTCAACATAGAGGAGAAGTCTGAAAATAGTGAACATGACTGAGGAAAACCAACAAGTGTTTGAGGATGATAAAGTCCTAGATGACCCTGTTGAGGACCCTATTTCAATGATTGAGAGGGAAAATACAGCTTAGGCCGACAACCAAGAAATGGACTTGGGAGCTCAAGTTGAAACTAAGGAGTAGAATCAAAGGGGAAGAGAGGACCATATTGAAGAAGGTGGGAACAGTCCTAATAAGAACACAGAAGAGTGGAGTGATGAAAGGTGGAAAAATGGAAGGCACACACCTACGAGATGGGTTAATTATAAAGCAGAGGCTATCCTCTAACTCAATTCATGGATGTTTAAGGAGATAATGGATCTCAAAAGGAAAATGGAAATAATGTAAGAAAACCAGAAGGCAGTTTGGAACAAAATCAATAACATGGAAAAACAAATGAGAGACATTCCCATCAAACTCAAAGACAATGAGAACAACCTAAGGGAACTCATCAAGGAAAGCAGAATGAAGATGGAGGAGGTTACATCAAACATATGTTCTGCAGCTGTTAATATTGGAAAAAGAGCTAATGCGGAGATCAAATCCTTGGAGGGGCCTACCAAGAGGACTAGACAGAGCTCACAAAAGAAATATATGCAAGAGGGAGCCATGTCGGTGGTTACTACCATTCAAGACACTGCTGTGAAAGGTAAGGAAGTAGTGAAAATGATTTTAGAACTGGAAGAATAGACTGGTTCTTTTAGTTGGTCATGTTATCTAGTCCTATTTCCTGGTTTTTTGTAATCTTTTGACTATGGTGTAGCCAAGTCTATGTAAAACCTAGGTTATGACTTGTGGTCTTTCTAGTGGTTTTAGGTCCATATAAAACCTGTTTATGATACTTGTTTGTAGTAGGTTTTAGGTTTTTCCTGTGGTCATGAATGCTTCATCTTTCTATCTTTGTTTCAGGGTTTTGGAGTCCCTTCAAAACCTGTTTTTACCTTAATCTAAAACATACACCATATTAAATTTAAAAAATAATGATTAAGTAGATCTAAAAAAATGATGAAATCATATAGAACATCCCCAAAGCCATTAGAGTTTAACCTATGATTTGATACCGAAATGTCATGCCCATTGTTTCTCTAGATGATAAGTATGACAAAACTTATTATAAAAAATCACACAAAAACATAATAACACACACTAGAAGTCATTTTGATCAAATGTAATAAGAAGTCCCTATAATCATAATCATTTAATGATCAAGAACAAGCTAATAATTGAGCTCTATGTTTAATCAATTAAGCATCCATGAACTTGAATGCATGCTTACACCTAAGGCTATTGTGTAGTGATGTTGAGATAATTATCAAAATTGACCTTGGCCATTGCTAAAGTAGTTGTGTTCCATATCGTCTCTTCGATGGGTTCCCTAACCATGATAGCTTCCCTTCAAGATCTTGAGGCCACTCTTTCCACTTATCACTTCCTAAGTAACTTTGAAAAAAATCCACATGGTGATAAATAATTACTCGTTATCTTACCACTTTGTAAGGATAACATGACTTCTTTAAGGCTACAGAGTAATGGAAATCATGCCACATAAAAAAATTATGATAGACTATATGATTTTCCCTCAATATAGATGTTTTTGGAATAATGGAGAGTGGGATTTTACTATATGGTAACATCCCACTAACCCTCTTAACCATGGGATTTTTGCCTAATATGGATATCTATGAAATAGTGGAACAACAAGTTTTTTCCACATGGTAGCATCCCACTCACCCTCTTACCCACAATTTTTATACCCAACATAAACACCTCTAGGATAACAAGTCATTGAGATGATTCCACATGGTATCATCCAATGATACCACTTGAATTAAGGATTTAAAATTTATACAAACCTCTTTAGTATCATGAGTCACCAATATGATGTCATGTGTAAACATCTTGTTATCCTGATAGGCTAGAGGCATCACCCCCTATACAGTCCTACTTATGATCATGGGTCACTAAGATTAAGCCACATGGAAACATCACATGATCTTGTTATCCCATAGGAAATATTATTATACAATTATAGTTGGGATCACAAGTCACTAGGATGATGCCACATGGTAACATCCGACAAGCCCACTAGTCTAGATGCAAGCTTCTTATATGGTCATCGTTAACACCATGGGTCATTAGGATGATGCCACATGATGACATCCCATGAAATTTATATACCACCATAAATTTTAAATAAAAAAATTCTCACATCACTCCTGAGTTAGTGAGATGGTGACATGTGGCTTCCTCTGAACCACTCATTGAAAGTCATAAAATTGACTTAGGCAAAAATGGAAAAAAAAATACAAAGAGAAATCACCTAAGGTAAAATAAAATATTATGAGAAAAAAAACCTAATCAAGAGGCATCTAAGAAAAGGGCTTAGTGGATGGATTAGTTAGCAAGGAAAATCTAATTAAGGAAAAAATTACATCAAGAACTTGGTAATCAAAGAATGCACTATTTAAGGTAAAATATAGAGATGACTCTAATTAACTAGAAACACAACAAGGTAAAATGTGCATGACTATGTTGATACCACCAAAATAAAGTCTAAAAATAAATAATAAGATTTAATAGAGCAACGTGAATGATTATAAACCAATAAACTCATTTGTTTAGTTGATTTATGAACTAGATTCAAGGTGATTTTAATCAAGCTAATATCTCTAAAGGAATGGCTCACTATTATAATCTGAGTAGTCTAGTCTTTAGAAGATTGTGCACTTAGTAATGAATCAAATACTCACTCCTATGTTTAGGTTATGAGGTCAAATAAAAATTCCATTAAGGTGTAGGATTCTCAAACCAATCTAAGGCTATAACCTCTCTAATATTAACATAGAATATCTATGCTTAATATAACTTCATTAATTTCATTAAATGACCTAGTTGTTAAGAAGGTAAAAAGAAGGTAGAAAATCAACTATAAAAGCCTAGATGTTTATTACATATACATCATTCAAGTACACAACAAAACCTAAATGTTCGTGAAATATTTATATTATTATTTCAATAAAAATCCTTAGCTCAACAAATGTGTTATACTCATCCTTGTGCAAGCTTTATGCAAATATTTAAACCATAATAGATTTGAAAAGAGAGACATACACAATCAAGAGACTATTATAAATAGAGATATAATCTAATAACTCATTGTATTTTATTATACAATCCACAAATCCAAATATATTTATTAACATAATGACTCCTTCCCAAAGGTCTCAATACAAACAATAATAGATAGTTATGACTATTTTTACAAAAAGCTTCAATCACAAAGACAATTCTAAGTCTTTATTCATGATTGGCATAATTATACTACAAAATTTAAATGTTTTAATTCATTTCCTCAAGATAAATGTTTATTCCCAATAATAATCTCATATATATTTATCTATGTTCCACTTCTTTCATATAAGTTTAATTCCATTAACTCTTCTCATTCAAATAAACATAAATACATAATGATTAATAGACCAATCACTCATGATAGATATATAAGCAAGGAAATTTATTTATTTATTTATTTTAAAGTGCCTAAATGGATATATACTTTTGATACATACATGAATCTTCCCAAGAAAATATAAATCAATAATTCATAACCAATTAGATCTCAGTTTGACTTAGAGGTATTAATAAATAGAAAGTAGATAACTTAATCCATAGTTGGAATATTATCTAAACTCTTTATTTTGTAAGTTTATTACAAGTAAGATGACTTATAAATCATTAATGAGACATTATATTTCACCCATTTATTTAAATAATAATAAGCAACCTTTAGGCCTGATTAATGGAGGACCAGTCAATCTTCAATGGTCCTCCTCATTTGCTCCTAGGAATCTATTGGCCATAATAGGGAATGTTTACTACCCAACCTTTTAGCATCATCAAGATACTACTCTAACTACCCCTAATATTAAAAATCATCAATAAAATAATGTTTATATCAATTTGTAAAGGTAAGGGTAAGTATCTAATCAAGGATTTTTTTAAATAAGATAATGAACATGCAACACCTATAGTCTTATTCCTATGTTTACCCAAAGAAACTCCTAGTCCAAATACAAAGAAAATAAGCATTCAAATGATCAAACAAGTGAATAAAATCATTAAATGATATAATTTAAGTATTAAATTAATTATAAAATAATAATTCCCATCAAATTATTGGTGTAGAAAGAAGATGTCTCATTGTATAGCTTCCTACCAATGGTCATGGGAGGGTTAGGCAACCTACAACCATGGACATGTTGTTCATAGATAACAACTGAATTATGTCACAATAACATTAAAACAAATAAAACAATAAGTCTAAATCAATGAAGATAATTAAGGAGGAATATAACCTCTCTAATACCCTCAAACTAGAAAGTACTATGTGACGGATAAAACACAACCATGGGCAAACCATAGAATAGGTAAAATAAACTAAGTGGATTATTCTATTGAAATTAAAAGAATAAACAAAGAATAAATTCATTTTAATATACCAATGAGTATCATAAACATAAGTTATTAATTATCCCACCATTAAAATTCTAGACCACCTATGTGTTATCTTCCAATTATCCAGATTCAACTCTCCTAACTTGTGGTTCCTGTCTACTACTTCACCTTCTCTTATACTATGTCTAAATTATTTTCAAATCAGAAAAATGTCATAAACTAATAGATTTATAATTATATAAAAATATATCTTAGGATCAATCAAGCACCATCCATTTTCAAACCCATGCCTCATTAAGGGACATATTGGCCATGTTTGGCCCACATACCAAACTGTGCCTACTTGTAGAGTTCCTAATTAAAAGATCAATTCAAATTGTCTGGACAATCTCTACATGTTTTGGGTGGAGAAAAGAGATCATGGAGATCATGAAACTATAGAAAACCTTATGAAATTCTTAATATAATCTAGGGATAGCATGGAATTCGTTTTATCTAATCACTCTATCTAGATTTTATCCATACATTTGGTCCCAGTAGTAGGAAAAGCTCACACGATCAAGATTGAGTAGGTTATCCAACTTGTGCATCTAATATCTCTATTCATGAATCCTTCTAGGATAATATAAAAAAAATCTCTTTTTATCGCCAATAATTTATCCTAAAATTTTTATGCCTTCATGAGTTTTGTGCTTCAAGTTATAAGCATGCAAAGTTAGCCAAAATATGAATGATTTTCATGAAAGTGTCAACCTTATACTTGGGTAAAATCCATATAATTTTAAATTTTATGGTATATGATACATCAAAAAATTCTATCACAAATGTCAAATCATGTTCATGTGAATGTCAAATTTAAGCTCATTAAACTAGCCATTGGCATTCAAAAATCCTTGATGGAGATCTAAGCAAAAGTGTGCAGCCAACAAGTGGCAAGTCCATGTGAGATTGGATCAATAAAAATAGTTAATGGATACCAAAGGACAATAATAAGCATATATATATATATGTGTGTGTGTGTGTGTGTGTGTGTGTGTGTGTGTGTGTGTGTGTGTGTGTGTGTGTGTGTGTGTGTGTGTGTGTGTGTGTGTGTGTGTGTGTGTGTGTGTGTGTGTGTGTGTGTGTGTGTGTGTGTGTGTAATGGGTTCCAAATATCCATAGCCTATGATTAACCAAGTCTTAGGATTTGACAGTGCATGGTGATTAAGATAGCTAACAAAAGAATGAGTTAGAACATTTTGGTAAAGGATGGTCAAGAAAAACAAACCCAAATTAGTAGGCTAGTAAGAGAATTTGAACTCAATCCTGACTTGAGTTGGTAGAGGAAAAAAAAGGATGAGGACTCGTATGGACTCAAATTAGACTAGTTATCAAGAAAAGTGTTACAATCTATAGGAAAACCAATATCCTTAGATTGGTATTCCTCTTTAGATAATTCAGTCCAAAATCGAAGATAGAAGGGGATATGTGGCCAAACAAATATCATTTCAAGCCATGCCTCAACAATATGCCCATTTAGAGCATACATGACATGTCATTGGCATTCAAAGACCCAAAAATCTTGCTTTCATTATAAGATCTGGTGGAAGATCAATGGATATGAGCTTGGGGATTCACGAAGTAGTTATAGAATTAACTTCTCAATATCTACCTTCAATAATATATTGTCCTCTAGTATACCTTGCTAAAACTAGAATGAATTGTAGGCTATCCAAGAAAATGATGAAGATCCCCTTCATAATGACTTGATTGTATAAAAGCATGGTAAAACATTTTTTAAAGCTTATAGCTCATTGGTTATCAAAATAAACTATATTTCTAACTTTCCCCCCTCTCTCTCTTTCTCTACTATAAATAGAGGCCTTAGGGCCAAGAACAAATATCTCTCACTTATTTTGATAGATCAATAGATCTATCTTTGTCTTTCTCTTAGTTCCTTCCCTTGGTTAGACTAGACTATACCAAGAAGCAATTTATAACCTCTTGAAGTAAACAAAAGGTTGTGTTTTGATTTCATTATTTTGATATAATGTGTGTTTATCTAACCTAGCTACTAGTTTCATCTACTCATATATGGTATGTCCTACATCTCTTGATCAAAACCCATATGTGGATATTGTGACTAGTTAGTGTTTTATTTTAGACCTCTTCTTTGATTTCCCTTAGCCTAAATTATTTAGTAATATTTTACACATGTATAGTAGATAGTTGGATTCTAAATTTAACCTCTACTCATTTAATTAGTGTTCTTTAGCTCAAGTAGGGAGGATTGACCTATAATTTTGGTGCATCACCTATAAGCTTTCTTGGGATCCCTTATCCCCTTATAACCCTTTTCCCATGAAGTTTTAGGCTTCATTTTAGTTTAGCTCATCATCAAGGAAGAACTGGCATACTTTGAAGGTTTGTCCCCATCATGAGATACCCATATCCTAGGGTTGTTCTTGTTTTATATCTCTATTGGGGGAAGACTTAAAATAGCTTCCCCCAAGGGTACAAGTTAAAGCTATAATAGTTTATGGCACACCTAGTGGGACTCAAGTCTAAACTAGTATAAGAATTATTAGTGTTTTCCTTCTTAATATTAGTCTTTAGAGGTATTAAACAAAATCAATGGTGACTTATAACATCTATCATCTAGTTTAATCAATCCAAAAGCATGAACCCCATTATCTGGTATGTATAATCAACCACATTTTTGTTAGTATGCTCAATCTATGTCTCAGTATCCTTCTCATCAGATAGATAATATTTATCTAATCTCCCCAAGTGGCCCTCAAAAATCTTCCCATCCATATCATGACCTTCATCCTCCTCTTACCCCTCACTAAGACCAAGATTACCTTGTTAGTCCTTATTAGGGATCAAGTAAGCATTATCAATCTATGTGGGGTTGATATGAGAGATTGGTATAGGTTTAGAGTTTTCTCCATTAATCCATACCCATATCATATAGAAAGCAAGGAGTGACTTTTAGTCAGTCGAATATGGGTGGTCTATTCTCAAAGGTCAATAATTAGTTGCTGGTGAGAATGAAGACATAGTAGTAATAGGGACTTTGATCCAAGATGTGGCATTATATTAGTATAATTTGAATACTAGCATGGCCACTTAAACTGATCTTACATAGAGCCTCAGATTTAACTCCCAAAGATCCTGAAGTAACCCCCTAATTCACCTGGTCAAGTCCCATCTTCACCAAGAACTGAGTTGGTTCTGATAAAAGAAGAGTCAATCACACAAGCAATGGATCAAGAAAATATAAATTAGTTTAATGATATTAGTGTTAAATATTTAAAATACTCTATATCCTTCCCTAAAGGTCCATCAAAGAGATCCTTATGAACCCTAAAATGGAAAGATACTTTCATAAGTTATGAGCAAGAACTTTTTCACCCTCCCCCCATCTCCCTTTGGGGATAGAAGCTTGTTGTATTAAAGATGGAGGAGGAGATTATGGTCATAGGTGATCTTATATAATATAATTCAAATATATATGATTATGATATCATAATAGTGTAGACACCTAAATCTAGCCACTGATAATTTCCAACTAGGCTTTTGGCTAATTTCCACCCAAAATGCACAATTTGGCCTAAAAACACTAAAACATGCTAAATGATGTGAAAAAAACATATTCAAGGTATAATTTTGGTCAAATTATCCCTAAATGTGGTAATTTAATTTATGGTCTAGCTAACTTTGACTAGATCATTTTGAGTCAAAATGCCAATTTTGCATCTAGGTACTCTGGATTGCTCTTTCCTATCAAATCTTCTGCACAAGACACATGCCTTTCTTAATTTTTATTAATAACATCCTAAATGTGAATATGGATTAAATTCATCTAATATTGACTTTAAATTCTAATGCATTCAAAATTTGGACCAATAATAAGGCATTCTAATCAATCTGAGTAATTTGTGCACAAAGTGCTTAATCATACTTAAGAGCTAATTAACCCATATCAAGGCCTAATTAATAATTCCATTGAAACTTGTTTGATACTTTTTTTTAGAAATGAATATTGAATATTTTCATCATCAGGTGACCTCATTCTTGGGAAGATATCCCCAGGGCATAAATGCCACAAATATCATGATTCATGCCCTCCATACCTCATCAATGCCTTCTATGATGCCCTCCATGCCTCATCAATTCCTTTCATGATTCCCTCCATGCATCTTAATTTATCCTTTTTCCAATGTGATGATGAGTATAATTATAAAATTAATTCCAAAAATTGAATTAATCCTCAACCACACATCTCAATCTTAGGATGGATGGTTCAGGTTGATTCTAGACATTCTTAAAAAACTATAAATAGGGAGGCCATGAACATCATTTCTATGTTATTTTAGTGCAAAGTTATAATTCATATATATCTTCAATAATCATTGAAATAAGTGTTACCATGCCAAATTGATTCCAATCCAAGCTAGTCCATAAGCCAAAGGTTCCAAGGAGAGATGGAGGTAGCCAATCTTCCATTGCCAAGGACTTCATGAGCACAAAATTAAGTAATCCACTACTACAAAGGTATTTGGAGCATCTAAGGAAGGTGAAATAATTATTGTGTTTTATTCCTTACTTTTTAGTTGTGTTTGTCATTTATTTTTGTTAACTAAGCTATCCCTAGTGTCTAGGCCTAGAGATGTTATGATATTAGTGTGTTTCTTTCATTTTGTTTTCATTTTAGAACTAACACCATAATAACCATCCTCTCTTGAGTCAAATTCCTAGATCACATAATGGTATGCCCGGTGGGAATAGATGCATCTCAAACCTGAAGAAGATCATTTTTCAACTTTAAAATATTTATTTGGACCCTTAAAACTCTTGAAAATTAATTAATTAACTTTATTTTGCCATTTTTTTTGCCACAATTTTACACATTAACCAACATTGGAAAGTAAGACTGACATCATTTTATATCTTAACCAACATTCATTAGCAAAACTAACATTAGTTGTATACCTATCATCAGTCACATTAGTATAATTAATGTCTATTATATAACTGATATCAGTTAGAAAATGTAACCATCGTTAGTTATATAGATTGACGTTGGTCACTGTGTTTTTCTTAAAACATAGACCCAAAATCTATTTTCTAAAGTTCATTATTTTAAACCAAAAAGAGCTTCAAAGATAAAGGACATGCTAACTTTTTTGCTATATGACCAAGCTTTAAATTTTCTAAAAACATGTTTTAAATCACCTTTTTAATTTTTAAAAATTAATTAGGAACTTTGTTTTGGTGTTTAATGAAAAATTTAGATGTTTAGATGAATTTTTTAAAATTTCACACTCTTAAGATGAAGGAGTCAAATGAATGCCACCAAATCTTTTATTTGGGCTTAAAATTGAACAAAATTGTAATTTTTTGTTTGTAATAGTTGTTTAATTATATTTTGTTTTGTAAAAAGAGGAATGTTTCATGTATACTCTTCCATTTATCCCCTTTAGGGAACCCTTGGAATAAAAAGCACCATTCCTATTGAAAGTAGTCTAGTCTAAGGCTTAGAAAGAAATTCATCTAAAGCAATCTTGAAAAACTCATCAAAATTTTGGTGACCTTTAAAATGACCCTAAAGTCTTTCTACTTTCATGCTTTCTTTATTTTTATGCAAACTTGGCTTGAAAGGGGGACTTCATCACCTCCCATGATTTCATTAGGGAAGCTTTGACCTAGGGTTTCATCTCTTGACATTGACTTCTTTTGGATCTTAATTGGAGTGACACATGGGACATAGTGGCACTTTGGACATCACACTACACTAAGCAAATAGAAGGATGTAGTGGTTGTAAAAATGACTAGACCTTTTTATAACAATCTAAGTGATATAGACCCAAAATCCACGCTTTTATTTTGCATTGTTTATTATGAATGTCATTGTGCAATTGATTCCCATAGATCATTCAAAAACTTATTAAATCTTAAACAAATCCCAAATTATTGTGGAAGTATTATTGGTGCAAGGTGTACCTTAAGGTCAATGTCATAGTACTATCATTTGAGATAAGGGGGGATGTAAAAACCCTACTATATAAAGCACAGTTACTTTTATATGAACACTTAAAATCCTCTCAAATGATGCATATTGATGGATTCCAAAAATAACAAGCAACCTTGTTAGTTTAGGTTCTAAGAGAGATTAATTAGTTGGTCTTGTCCTAGATTAAAGTCTTGTTTGGAGTCAAAACTTGGTGTAAACAAACAATCCAAACCAAACACATAGTCCAAATTTTCCTTTGAATAAAGAGACATTATGTTGCCCATGTGAGATCATAAATTTGCCTTTTTTAAAGGTTAATCAAAATCTTGAGAGTCATATCATCCACTTTGGCACAATTATGCTGACCAATTGAGTCTATACCTTTACCAAATTTGTTTAAGTCCTTCACTTATAATCTAAATTAGAAATTGCACCTTTACAAGTTCATAAGGTTGATGTGTTAAGTGGGTTCACCATTTGCACTAAACTTGAGGGAACTTAGGTTTAATTTCCAATTTGGGTTGAAGGTAGTTTAAGACTCATAATAATTATCATTATTTGATATACTTAAGCCATTTTGTGCTAAAAAAATTCACGCTAACTCTATGCACCATGATATTTTGAGTTAAGAAAAGTAGTGTTATATTGTCAAAATTATGGGAAAATGTCTTTGCCTTAGAGAGTTTTTGAAACAAACATTTTTTTCACACCTTTTGGGTAGTATAGCATCATTATTCTACCAAAAAAAAAATTAATATTGTTTCATAGACCTTATTGCATAGGGTTCACATTTGTTCCTACATTTTCAAACCAATCCAAGTGTACTTTTGTGATCTTTTGTCTAAAATAGTTATACTTCTCACTTTTGTCTAGCTTGTTTGTAAAAAGAACCAAGTTTTATACCATTTTTGTGAGAAAATAAATTATCTCTAAAAGTGCCTTTTGTTTCATACCTTATACCAAGTTGATCAAGTTCATGTCCAAGAATCAAGTTCCTAGTGTTTGTTAGAAGTGTTTCAAATCCATTAGATTAAAACTTTCATCTATTTCAAAGTCTAGCTTTTGAGACCATTTGGCCAAGAGGCCTATTGAAAAATCATTGACTATGGATGCCAACATGTACTCATACACTCATATTGGACTCATGTACAATCTAGGGATTAGTAATTTAGTTGCATAGGAAGAAATGGTGCAAGACCTTATGCGGATAATATTGCTTATGAGATGGATTCTTATCCCTCTTTTAATACTCAATTAGGGACACAAAGCCAAGATCCATTGGATAACTATATGGTTGATAGACCACCTTATTTATAATAATATGAAGAGAAAATCTACATAATACCTAGCTATAATACCTACAGTGGATGAGCAGTACTTCATCAGTCATGTTCTACTAATATGGCTTCCACGTATGATCCATTTTTGTTTGAGTAACATTTTTTAGAGACCAAAGATGAGATTTCAGTTAGATCCATATAAGTAGGGCCAATTTTCAAGTAGACTTCCACATGAAAATTTACCATGTCTAGTAAGAGTGCCCCACAATATCATTTATAATCAACAGGCTTCTTCTAGCAATCCTAAGGCTCTAGTCCAAATAACGTACCAATATTGTAATATATCTAATCAAGGAAAAAAATTATGGAAGATCACTTTAACTAAATGTAGACAACATATCAAACCTACCTAAATTTAGAATGTGATTTCAATCAGATGAATATGGTAACTAATCCTCTTATTGACCTAGTTCCTTCAACATGAGTATTGATAGAGTTAATTGGATAAGAGAATATGAGTTCCAACCCATTAGTACAAACTACTTTGATAGATAACTTGATGCATATGCCTATTATTAAATAAGTGTCTTCAGCTTCTACATAGAGTAATGAGCAAAATGTAGTAGATAATGTGTAAATAATGTCTAATCCTAATCAAAGTAGTACTAACATGAAAACAACTAGCTAACAACATGTGCCTATAGTTCATCCTATAAGTGGTTCATCATACTAGGGAATAGGATTTTCTACACCCCAACCTCAACCAATTACTTCCTTAAGTGTACAACCTATGGGATCAAGTAATCAAACAATGGTCAATGTCATGCCTTAATGATAGAATGTGATGGATCCTACTCAATAAATAACGAGTAGTATTCCACAACAATAGGTATGATCTAGTGTATCAATTTAATATAGGAAAAATACATTACCACCTCAATTAGGGGTAACTAATGTTCTACCTCACTAGGTAATGATGAATATACCTCTTCAGTCATAGACTAATATGCCAATCCAAAACCAAACATTGACTAGTCAATAATGTGTAAATATGGGTTAGTAATAGGTGCCAAATCTGCAACCTACTTTCACTTCCTCATAAGGATTCATGCAACAAAGAGGTCCCCATGTTTCTCAAGTACCTACTATACAACCATTAATTCAAAATGTGCCACAAGCCCAGAGATAGGGTCTTAGTCCACAAGTTCCTAGTCAACAACAAGGTCTGATTAGTTGGTAGCATGTCCCTTTTCAACCATAGTAGGCATAATATAGTTATATCCCTCCATCCAAACCAAAAAATACTTTAATTTAAACCTTTATCACCAACCCAAACCAAAATATCACACAACCAATTGTGAAATTCTAGGTACATCCTAATCCATGTATGCGTATTCTTGGTCCATTCCTAAGCCAAACCAATGTACCCCAATAAATATCTCCATTATACCCTATTCAAAGTGTCCCACTTATGACCTCCCAACCATATACCCAAATTCTCACTCAAACCAATATTCCTTCTAGTTTCCTATCCCAAGAATTGAAGTAAATGAAGGATGAAATTGCTACCATTCATGCTGGTAAACAATAAAAAGTTCAAATTGGATTATGTGTGTTCCCATCCATTCAAAATAAAGTATTTTTAAATACCATTTCCTCAAGGATACGAACCACTAAAATTTAATAAATATAAAGGGAAAGGTGACCCTAAGTCTCATTTGATTGAATTCTTTATCGCATGTCAACCAATGGCATATAGTGACATATACATTTTACTTTTGTTTTCAAAGAGCTTGGTTAGACAAGCCTTGGAGTGGTTTTTGAAGTTGCCCAAAGATTTAGTAAAAAATTTTGATGATCTTTCTGATAAGTTTGTGCAACACTTTTCCTATAATCTCAAGCATGAGATTTCATTAGTGGACTTAATGGAAGAAAAAAAAAACTAGTGAGAGTTTTACAAGTTATTTACAATGATGGAGAACCCTTGCATGTTTTTTTACCCATAGTCTACCAAATAAATAATTAGTTTTTGTGTTTACCAAAAATTTTCACAGTGAGATAGTTTATCATTTGGAACTACAATGTACACATACTTTTAATGAAATCATCAATAAAGGTTTGTTGATCGAGTGGTATCTCATCAATAAAGGCGTCATCAAGATTAATTTAGCTAATCAAAATCAAAGTACCAATCAAGAAAATTACAAACATCCCATTCAAGCACCATCATCATAACTGGTACATGACAATAACCATAAAATATTGAAGTAATTCAATCATGATAAGAATGTTATAGGCAATGTATTAATTGAATCCCATCATGTCTAAATGGTGCAAACATCATCTACACCACCTTTTAAGATTACTCCTATTTAGAAACCTCTCCAACCAATGCCACAAACACAACAACCAAAACTTTCACAAAAAATACAACCTTTACCATTGTAAACCCTTCCTCCTAAGAGAACCATGCCTACATGTCATATCTTTAGTGACCTAGGAGAACATATTGATTCTATATTTCACAAGCATGCTACCACTAATTTTATTAGTTGGCCTATAATAAAGCATTATCTATAAGGCACTCCTTGTCCTAATTGGTATCATGAAAATGAATTCTATGACTATCATTGGGTCAATGGGCACAATCTATGTAGATATGTCCAAATAAAGTATTTAATTGAGAATATGTTGGAGTATGGGAAGATAACATTATATAATGGCGATTCCACTTCCAATCAAACTCTTGGGATTTATCAAAACCCCTTTGCACAACATAAAATAATAAAAAACAAAAACAATGGCTAGTGCAACAACAAAATCAATAGTATCAAAATCAAAGGCCGAACCAATAAAATGAACAAAATTAGTAGTAAAACCCACAACAATAGGACAATGAACAAAATCAAGGTTAGAATGGTAATAACCAACAAGCCTACCATGCACTTTCACATGACTATAATAGGGTTGTAGGTCATATTGTAGGGGTAGCATTAATAACATCTCCATTAATCCTAAACCAAGCACTAGTCAGCCTAGACCATTGCTAAACAACAACATTTAGAAAAATTACATGGATAATCCTTCTTTTACCTAGGAGTGCATATAGGCAAACCAAAAAAGTAGGACTTTCCTCTTTGGACCTTACATCGACAACCCATCCTTGCCATGTGACCACATATAAGTGTACTGATAATTGAGACTTGCCCTGTCTATTCCCACACCATTCCCACTATTGATTAGCAATAATGGTCTCGTATTTAATCTTGATTATAAAATCATAACTCAGAGGTCAATGATTACTATCCTAGGACCACAACCATCCACCACATTGCTTGTCATTCAAACAACCATTTAACCTTAGAATAAACTATTCACTCCTAACTAAGATAAGGAGTTTGATATTATGAAACAATTACAAAAGACACCAACACAAATTTTAATTTTAGATTTCCTACGAACATAAATAATATACAAGAACATATTGAATTATTTTTTGACCCAATCCACTATTTATAGTGAGATATCCCTTGATAAATTTCAAGCTTTGGTTGGACACCTAACTCCAGCCTAACAAGTCACATTCAACCAAAGTGATATATCTTCCCTTGGCCCAATTCATAATAATAAATTATACATATAAGTTTGTATCATATAAGATAAATTGAAATGTGTCCTTATAGACAATGGATCTATCCTCAACATAGTGTCTCTAGAGATCATCAAACTTCTTGGGTACACAATGGCAAATCTCTAGCTAGAAACAATAACTATCAAAGCCTATGATAATCAAGAAAGAGAATCACAAGGCACCATTAGTTTGGTAGTTTTCATTAGGCCTTTGACCCATGATACACTTTTCCATGTGCTTGATCTTGAGTTATCATACAATATGCTTTTAGGTAGGCCTTGGTTACATGAGATTCATGTAGTACCATCAATGCTACACCAATTTATCAAGTTTTCCCACTCAGGGATGGAAGTGAATATTCTAGGATATTTACACCCATATGAACACTACAAGCATCTTGAGGCCAAATTTCAAAGCTAAAATTATCAATACAACATGAATCCATGTTCTAAGAATGGTAAAAGAAAGGCTATACTTATTAATCCTTCACCAGATAATTGTATAGATTTTAATATCTTAGATTCCCTTTCCCACATGCCACCTCCTAAAGCTTATAATCATTTCACCATTTTAGATAATATAATAGGATAGTATGTGACCCATGATACATTTCATATTGCCAATCTTCCTTAGAATTTGAAAACCTTTGGGTAGCCTAAAGTCATCCCACATATATTGAAAGAACAAATATAAGGGACATATCACATTTGTACTAGCATCTAGCCTAGGACCTGACCCTCTTGAAGGGGATGAATTATGGTTATACAATGACAACCAAGTTAATTGTTATAAAAATGCAAAGTATTATATTCCCAATAGGATCATGTAACATCACAATTATGAAGGAAGAGGCCTCAAAATGAATCAACAAGGAACCACCAAGCTAATTTTCATGACTAAGTATGAAAGACCTTATGGACTTAGACTTAAATTACTTGATAATGACCCTACATATTTTATTCAAACTCCATCACTAGTGACTAGTGATGATGATGCTGAAAGTGAAGTAGAGTTTGATCATAGCCTCACCTTTGATAACCTAGTTGAAACCAACCTGTTTGATATCAATGCCATATTTACCCTTACTTTAGCCATTCATCGTAACCTTTGCCATTATATTATCCCTAACTGATAGATTGGGACCAACAAGAATCTAGTCTATCGATTGATGAGTTCCAAAATGATGAGGCATTCTGTGACTTTTTAGGCCTTAGAGATAATGTTCCATTAGGAGATCATAATTCAAGATTCTCAATTACATTGGATCTTAAAACTTATTTTATAATGTGAGTGAACACCCTTATCTAAAAAGAAATAAGTAAAACATTGAGGTCCTAAAGTGAAAACCTCTTTGAGGTGATTTTTAACCAAGGAAAAAGAAAAGATAAAGGCTAATCTAGTGGTGAAATCCTATTTCAGGCACCATTAGATGGGGGTGTTTGTTCTTCTTCAAATTTATACTAGGAGACCACCAATGATGAACTTTCCTATGGATCCAAGTTCAACTTTGAGCAATAATAAGTATTTGATAAAATTATTTAATAATTTCTAATTATTTTTGTTACATGGATAGATCTCCCATTAGGGGACTCATATTCATCATGCCTAGGAGAAGTTGAAGATCAAGTCCTAATGGAGGACCCTAACATAATTTAAAAATTTAAGTCATTTCCTACTATCCTAGAAGATGGTTTGACCCTTCTAGTCAAAGATACAATAGAGGTAAATATCAGGACTCCATCAGACCTAAAATGGATAATATTAGGGGCATCCCTCATTGAGGAAGAACATGACATATTTACTTCTTTATTGAGAGAATTTGTAGATATCTTTGTATGGGCCTATTTTAACATGCTATTTTTAGACCTCACCTTGGTTCTGCACCACCTTGTGGTTAATCTTGATGCCAAACTAGTAAAAAAAAAGTTACGTAAGATACATCCTTGCACTGTTGTATTGGTAAAGAAAGAGTTGGGAAAAATCATATAAGTAGGGTGTATTTGATCCATTGACTACTCAAAATGGATCTCTAATGTGGTACCTATTAGCAAAAATCCTAAAGGGATTAGAATTTGTACTAATTTTGAGACATAAAGAAAGATTGTCCTAATGATGATTTTCCCTTGCCTAATATTGATATGATCATCTAATCCACAATAATTTATGAAATGCTTTCACTCATGGATGGCTTTTTAGGATATAACCAGATCAGAATAACACCAAAATAGCAACATAAAATAGTGTTCACCACTCCATGGGGAACATTTTGTTATCAGGTAATTCTATTTGGCCTTAAGAATGGTAGAGTTACATATCAAAGGGCCATGACTATCACATTCCATGATATGATGCATGATATTGTTGAATACTATATTGATGACATATTAGGAAAATCCAAAACCAAGGTCGACCATCTAGAAGTGCTACATAAGATATTTGAAATATTACAAGAGTACAAAGTTAGACTCAATCCAAATAAATGTGTGTTTGGTGTAACTTTAGGCAAATTACTTGGCTTCATCATGTCTCATAGAGGTATTGAAGTCAATCTAGATAGAGTCCATGACATAATTGAGATGTTTCCACCAACTAATTTGATGGAACTTCATAGTTTGTAGGATAAGATCCAGTCAATCCAATGCTTCATCTCTCAGTTAGAAGACAAGTGCCATCTATTTACAAACCTTTTAAAGAAAGGACTTGCATTTCACTAGAATGCTCACTACTAAATAGCTTTTCAATAAATCAAAGACTATCTTGTTAATCTACCTATTTTATTACCTCATATACTAAGAAATCCATTCTTGTTATACCTATGAATTATCGACCATGCTCTAGGGGCACTCTTGGCTCAACATGATGAAAATGGAAAATAAGATGTTGTATACTACATAAGCTATACTTTGGTTACAAATGAACATATCTATGCACCTATTGAAAAAGCTTGTTTGGCCATAGTTTTCATAGCTCAAAAACTACACCATTACATGTTGAATAATAAGACCATGGTCATTTCAAAAGTATATCCACTCAATTATCTACTATCTAAAACATCTTTGTAAGGTAAAATGGCTAAATGGATCATGCTTTTCAGTGAGTTTGACATAGATTATGTTAATCAAAAGGAAATTAAAGGATAAGTTCTTGTGTATTAACTTGTTAAAGCACCTCTCATAGACTCATAGCCACTCACATTTCAATTTCCTGATGAATCCATCATGACCATCATTGACACACCCCTTGAGGAGTAGCCCAAGAAATTGTATTTTGATGGTTCATTTACTACAAATAAATAGGGGGTAGGCCTATTGTTTATTACACCATAGGGGGATATAATCCCTAAATCATTTAGAATCAGCTTTCCTTATACAAACAACATGGCCAAGAATGAATAACTTATTACAAGACTTAGACAAATAGTGCATTAGAACATATATCATCTCTAAGGTTATGGTGATTCTTAGTAAATCATCAATCAGGTCATAGATCATTTTTAGACCAAAGATGATAAGTTGGTTCCATATAAAGCCATGGTCAACACTCTGAAGTAAAAAATTATCAATATTTAGTTTGAACATATACTAAGGGCTAGTAATAGAACTATCAATATCATGGCTACTATTGGCTCTTTGATTTGACAAATAGATAAAGCTAGAGAGTATCAATTCCTCACTGAGAATTCGTCATCACCATCTCATGAACCTTCAGCCATTGCAATGATTTGTGATATTTTTGGTCCTAATTCTATTTGGTACTCAGACCTTTACAAATACCTTCATGACCAAGTTCTACCACCTAACCTATCTCAAAAACAATCCAAATCCTTCATTCATCATTCCACTCATTATACTCTACTTGGATTTTCCCTTTACCATCATAGTTTTGATGGAACCTTACTTCATTGTTTAACTTTAGTTGAGTCTACACTACTATTAAGATAATTTCATGGAATATATGGAACTCATTCTATCAGGCTAGTCTTATCCAGAAAGTTGTGTCTTGGTTATTATTGGATCACAATGGATGTAGATTCCATTACATAGGTAAAAAAGTGTGACAAATATCAATGACATGCTAATCTGATTCATGCCCCAACAAAAAAATTGAAACCAATGTTGACACTGTTGTTTCCAAAACCAGCTTAGCTCATTTTGGAAGCAACCCCCTATGAAACTTGTCTGTTTCGTCTTTTGTCTCTCTAAGTTCATTTTTCGATATGAATTCTCTTATTTGTTTTCATTTTGGTCAGATCGGGGAGTGGTTACTATCCCGTCGAGGCCAAGTTTTCCCTTCCCCTTTTCCTTTTTCTCCTCCTTCTGAAGTTGGTCTCTTTTTGTGTTTTTCTGCAAAGGTGGCAATTTTCGCCGCCCCTGCCTTTCCCTTGTTTTCGTACAAGGGCAGCGAATTTTGCCGCCCCTACATTTTTTGTGTAAGGGAGGTGAATTTCACCACCCCTGCATTTTTCCTACCAGGGCGGCGATTTTTGCCGCCCCTGCAAAAGAGACCGACTACATGCAAGGGCGGCAATTTTTGCCGCCCTTGTATGTCTCGATTTCTATGCAAGGAATTTATGGCCACACACGGCGAGTTGTTGGGGTGAGTTTTTCACCCTATATATTCTGATTTGAGCCTCTTTCTTCTCACTACTTCCTCTCTTCCTCCTACCTCTTGCACCTGAGCACCCCAATAGACATTTCGATGCACCAGCTCGTGGATCCGACTTCGTGGCACACACGTTTTCCAGGTAGGGTTTATTTTTTAGTTTTATTTCTTTTTATTCTTCTTTTCTAGTTTAGTTTTTAGTTGTCTTTTCTTTTCCCTCCCCCTGCCTGTGTTTTTTTCCGCCACGACCTCGTGCGGGTGGCATTTTTGCCACCCACGACCTTTTTATCTTCCGTGCAAAGGTGGCGAAATATGCCGCCCTTCCACGCTACCCTTGTCAAGTGCGGTGGCGGTGAATTTCACCGCCTCTGCACTCTTGCTTTCTCTTTTTGCAAGGGCAGCAATTTTTGCCGCCCCTGCAATCTCCCTGCAAGGGCAAAAAAAAATTTTGCCTCTGCACCCCTGCAATCTCCCTGCAAGGGCGGCAATTTTTGCTGCCCCTGCATATTTCTTCCATTTTTTAGCTAACTCTTGGAATTTTTTTTGAGTTGTCCCTTTCACGCTTTTTTTTCCTCATTCTCTGCTCCTTTGCTTGACCTAGCCTATTTAAGTGACCTCTAGTAACCCATGTCACTTAAATTGTGATCTTCCTCTCTCGCTCACTTTCCTATCGTCTGTGATCATGGCTGTAGCACCTTCAGCAAGTTCCTGTACACCTACTCTCTTCCAATCAAGATCATCCCCTATGACGGAAGCATCTCCCTCAAAGGCAAAGATGATGAAATACAAGTATCAGGGCGTCTTCCTGCTTACATCAGTCACCTCGAATGTTGATGACATTCGAGATACCGAGATCGGCCATGTGGACATGGCCGAATTCCTAGGGCAAACCAAGGCAACGAATCCCAGCACTGGGATAAAGCAAATTGTTGAGAGTAACATCCACCTAGTGGCCGCCTTCCCAGTAGTAGCACATCATGCAGAGTTTGTCCTTCGGTGTGTGCATTTTTACAACAAAGAGACCAGATCGGTCTCAGATGCCAGTGGTGGCATGATAATTCGGTTGGACCCCAATTTTATCGACAAAGTTTTTCTGTGTCTGCCAGCCACCGAAGTAACCCAAATCGACTTCAAAAACACACAAAAAGAGTACAACAAAGACCCCGAAAGGGCAAAGAAGGTCATGAACTATAAATGGCTCAAAACCTCGAGGACCAGTCTATCTAGATGGCCGAAAAGCTTCCCCAGAAGTGATTTCGTTGAGGAGGTTGGTGACTTAATCACCCTCCTCAGCAGAGTATGGGGCCTCCCATCCTCTTCTCATTTTCATGAATGGATGTATCCATTCATAAAGATCATTCTTCAAGGTAAATAGACCATCTTTTGGGGGGAACAAATTAGCAACGCTATCCATGAACAACTGACCAAGGTATAAACCTCCTTCAAATTCTACATGACCTCGTACCTGGTCTATATAGCCACTGCAATGCGATCTTTCCCAGGTTTGACAACAGAGGGAGATAGAAAGACCACCCCGGTCTACTCATACTATCCTTAGCTGATGCTTCAAGGGTCAATGCGTCATTTTAGGTGAGTAAATGATGCATTCTTCACCGTATTCTTGTGTCTCTTCAACCCTCAGCTGGAGCAAAAGAGAATATCAGACGAGGCCTGGACGGTGGTGAATGGTTACGGCTGCATGTTCCTCCAGTTCTCTACATTTTGCTATCTTTGGGTAGGTTTCTACCAAGGATACCCATATATGCTCCCTAGATTCCCTTTAGATAGGTTAGTTCTAATGGAGCTTTACCGACAATAGGCTGTTGTACACGCAAAATAGATGGAACTTAAGAGATCCAGCTTCAAGTTTCCTATCTAGATTGGCAGGTTCTCAGTTGCTACATCAACTAAATCCAAAATTATGGAAATAGAAATGTAAATGGTTATCATCAAACCATTCAAAAGATGGGAGAAATTTGACTATAGAGGAGTCAGAGAGACGATCTGAAGGAAAACCCAGTTCCACGAGCCCATGATTGAAGATATCTGGGTAGACATAAGGACGGCTGATGAGATAAGGAAAATGGACTATTGCCATCTCACATTTGAACAGATACAGTACCTCAGGCTCGCAGAGATCCCTTCAGGTTTAATTGATGATGGGAATATCGTAAACAACAGATATCTGGCAGAAAAGGTCTCTAGTTCCCCTCTCCCTCCAATTAACTGGTCTCAGAAGGAACTGACTTCTCTGAGGAAGAGATTCGAACCAATATTGGCTAACACCAATGATTGGTTATCAGCCAAAGGGATCACCCTAAAAGAATTCATCAGAGGATCAGAGGCTGAGTATCAAGCAAAATTGAGAAAAAAGGCACAGAACTGAATGAAAAACAAAGGTGACATTCCTTCTCCTTCCATTTCACACAAGCCTAGAATCATTTTTGTCTCTAAAAAACCTAAGCTTGCACAAGAGCCTCAAACGGCAGCTGAAGGAACCAAAGAATAAAGCCTCGAGGCACAGGTAGCCCAATCCATGGGGAAAGCAGATCAACCTCTGGAATAGCCAAGTGTTGGGTCTCCAATCTCGCCGAGACAAGCACATCTGATCAAGAGTGCCTCTCCTTCACCCCCTTAATCTCCTATATCCACTTCTCCTATCAGTGTTCCCTCTTTTGGAGCTGCTTCCCCTTCCAGGGTTATTTTTGGTGATCCTCAAGGTCCTTCAGCAGGTTCCCCTCGCTCTTTCGGATCCATTCCAAGTCTATCATCTCCGTCTTTCAACCTGCCACCAAGTCCTGTGCCAGAGCCAGAATCACTGATTGATAAAGTTTCACCGGTTACTCCAGCTGCAACTACTGTCACCACTAGTAGTGTCGAAACTACTACATTGACACCGACAGAGGCAACTATTGTTACAACAGACACTTCTCTTCCACCTTGGATGTCTGCTTTCACACCAAAAAGAAAGAAAATGGCCATCTCCCCAGATGAATTCGACTTTGGTAAGATAATATCGGTGAAAGCAAAGGCTCCTAAAAGGCCAAAAATCCTCTCCATGTTGGTCGAAGAAAAGGGGCAAAATTTTCTAGAAATTGCCAAGCCTCCTAAGGATGCAACCCTTGAGGGTTTTGAAATGAGCAGTTATTCCGTCTCTCGTGTTGAACTTGGCAAAGTTACTCACGAAGGGGCGAAGAATGATCTTCAGGCAGCAATGGACATTATGGTCCAAAAGTTTAACAGGGAAAAGGAAATGAAGGATTTTTATAAAGCTAAAACTGAACAGTTAACAGTAGTGATCAAGAGGTTCACTATTCTGACTGAAGCAGTAACTCCAGAGGCCTTTTCTGTGGATGATTCAGTCATTCAGAAAGCCGAAAAGACCTATTTAAAGGGGAAAGTCATGGAAGAATATGTTGAAAAGATGTGCAATCAAGGAGTCTCTTTGCTATCAAAAGTTGTAGAAAGAACAGGTAAAATGAAGAGATTGAAAACTCAGGTAGATGATTTTGTCTCCCTTATCTCTCAAGAAATTGGCGGATTAGAGAAAGATCTCAGCAAATGGAAAGAGATGAAAGATCTCAAAAAGAGTACCCTGATATCTATCAGTGTCATCCCCAACAAAGATTCCTATGTTGAGATTAAGGAATCAATGATCTTGAGGATTCAGGTACTCAAGGATCTAATTGATGATCTCAAAGCTTTCAAGGAAGCTAGTGAAAAGAGTGACCTAAGCCTGCTGAACAAGTTAGAAGAGCTGCCATGCAACTTGACTTCCGAAGATCATCAGTTCCTTTTAGTAGAAGAAATGGTTCAGAGTTTTGAAGAAATGATCCAGAAAGATTTTGAAGGAGCATCTTTCTCAATGACTTTGGTGGACAGTATTTTGGATGCTCAGTTAACTCTGGAGAATTTGAAATCCAGGTTAACTGGCCACTCTAAAGCCATCACAACATTGAAAGATGCACTGATCAGAGTGAGGGTCGTCTCCAAGAACGCAGTTGTGCTAGACAACATAGGAATTCAGGCATCAATCGCCATGTACGATGCTCATCTGAAGAAGTCTGGCAGCAAAAATTGACTCTCTCTCTCTCTTTCTCTCTCTTCTTCTATCCTTATGCATTTCTATTTTGTACAGAATGCTTGCATTTTTGTAAATATGTAATTACTTGTAAATATTTTGGAAAATATCTAAAAGTCAAAGATGAGTCATCTTTGACCAGGATATTTTATATTTTATTATTTTTTGTTTTTGAGGATTTTCTCTCTATATATAGTGGAGACCTCATTTGTAATCGGTCTTCTGGAAAATTTAATAGCAAACACTACTGAAATTGAAACAAATTTTGAGACTTTGTGCTCAAATTTGTAAATCATATTCTGATGAAATAAATGAGAAGCAGGTTTGTTTTAGACTTTGTGTTGAGATTATCTGTGTGATTTAGGAAATAGTTCTTATGTCTTTTTCCTAGAAATATCTTGTTTATTTGATCTTGTAAGCAGTGGGCATGTTTATATTATCTAAAGGCATTTCTAGAGGATAGAAGATAGACTTTGTGTTACTTTTGTCTTTGAGATTCAGTTATCTTTTGTAGTTTCAGGTGAAGACTTTGTGCTTCACTTTACTCTATGGTTATACTTGTTTCGGATCTGTGGGGAAGTTACGGAAGACTTTGTGCTTGCGTGAGCGTTCTTGTGACTTTGTTTCTTCAAGTGATCTCTTGCTCTTCGTTTGACACCATTCCTGAAAGAAGAGGAATGTTGTTAGCATTAGACCAGGATTTTCCCCCTTTTGTTCTTTATACATTACTTCTAAAAAAAGAGAGGTAGATGTTGTTATACCACCCCCATGTGTTATTTTTTGATTAATTATATATCCAGCGCATAAGTATTAATAGGAAACCTCCCCTTGATGAGAGGAGAGATTTACCTCATCTAGATCTGGTAAAGCCACACTCCTCGTGGTGTAAATCTCCCTTATGCTGTGGCTGATATCCCCATTTTGTCATCAGTTAGTTGACGACAAAATATTCACCCAACAGTTTTTGGCGACTTCGCTAGGGATTTGGATGTGCAGTCTGAAACCTCAAGTTTCAAGTTGAAGCAATCCCTACCCTTATCCATTACATAATCTGGCAACTCCGTTTCATGTCTTACCCATTATTATTATAGCCTTACCATCTCCCTCCATCTCTGTTACATTATCTGGTTTACAAAACCAGAGCTACTGGGAAGAACGCGCATTTTAAAGCCTCAAGCTTCAACTTGAAGTAGTTTTGGTCCCATTTTTGTTTTAAAAATTTGGCAACCCCATGTTACACCAGAAGTCAGAGATCTAAGGGTGTTGTAGACCCTGTATTTGAATTAGTGCAACAGAGTAATTTGGATCTTTTTCCTTCATCAACCTCTATTCAACGATCTAAGAGTTTTCCCTCTGGCCTTGGCAGATCGCCAACACGAGGAAGAACTCCTTTTCCCGCTGTTAATCGCTGCCTACCTATAAACACTCCACCAAGGTTTGTTATCCCACCTTTTAATCCTCTTATTATAATGGCTCAAGGCCCATGGGGTAACTCCTTCGGCCCTCTTAACTTGACCCCACCCCTACATGAACTACCTCGTAGTTCTAGAAAAAAAATTCCTAAGTTTTTTGGTGATGGAAAGGTTCATCCTGATGAGCATATTCCTGCTTTCTCCATAGCATGTAGCGTAATTGGGGTCGAATTTGAAGATGTGGCAGTAAGACTCTTTGTGGAAACCTTATAAGGAGCTGCCACGGATTGGTTTTATCACCTGCAGGCTGGGTCAGTGACAAGCTGGGATATGCTAAAGTCCATATTTGAAGCTAGATTTAAGCCCGCTGAAGATGCACATGCTTTGTTAGCTCAGCTAACAAAATTAAAGAAAGAATCCCAGGAGCCCATGAGGGATTTCATAGCCAAATTCAACAAATTGAGAAATCGAATTCCAACCATGGCCCAGCCCACACCAGAAAATCTCAAGTGATTTTTCATCAACTCGCAGCTTCCTGAAGTAAGTTTCCTGTTAAGGCGAGCTGGCCCTATGGACCTAGCCTTGGCTCAAGGTTTGGCTACTGAGATTGAAGATGATTTTATCCTGGTAGGCAAGATCAGGAAAGAGTCTAGTAAAAATAAATTCCCTTCATCAGTAGAAAGCTCTTCTACGGGCACTACAGATTCTATGGTGCAAAAATTAACAAATGAACTGATAGCTTTGAAAAGGCAAATTGCCCAAGGGACGTCCGCTCCTACCTATCAAGATGCACCCAGGAGGACATTCCAAAATCAATAATATCAAGGTAATACTATCTGGACCCAAGGGCAATCAAAACGCCTACCTCCCCCTTTAGGAAGATTAGCCATTGAAGCAATGCCTGCCAATTCAGCGGTCAGATACCTAGAGGCAGAGCACGACAACTCCTTTCAACCATAGCTAGACCAACAAGAAAATACTAACCTCTTTGATGAAAAGGATGAGGAACTAGCTGGCGACTCCAATATTGGTTTCCTAGATTATCAAGATAAAGCCGAGGATACAGGAGAAGATTCGGAGGGAACTTATGCTATTTTTACCAGATCTCAAAATCAGTCGGCTTCACAAACTAACAAAGGAAAGACACCAGATGAAGAACCCTGAAAAGCAATTTCTATAGCCAGACGCGGGACTCCATTACCCCCGCAATCAAAAGATCAGGTAACTCATAAAAAAGTAAGTACTCCCAATCACCCGATATCCCCCTCTTCTGCTACTCAATCCAGTGGAGTACTTGCCAAAGCCTCTGATGATGTAATCTCTTCTTCTGTCACAACTTCTTTTCAATCATTTGATATAATTGAGCATGCTAGAAAGACTAAGATTCAGATGACAGAGGTTGAGTATTTGAGATCTAACCCAGAACAGTTCGATAGGTTAGCCGAATATGTTAAAAATAAAGCTATCCCTGTAGGACAAGATTCTTTGAAAGTTGTTCCTGATCTCTCCAAAGACCAACTAGCCCAAAATAATCTGGTTGTGACTCCTTCTATCGCTCCAAAAAAAATAGAACCTTTTTATGTTTCCCTGCTTATAAATGGTTACAAACTAAGTAATTATATTATAGACTCTAGGGCTTCAAATAATGTTATGCCTGCCAAGGTGGCAGATTCTCTCGGCCTAACTTTGACCAAAACTTTTGGGAGGTGTTTTTCCATGGAAAACAAACAAGTTCCCCTCCTTGGCCAAATAAAAGATGCCCAATACACCTTTGTGGCTTTTTCGAAAAAGCGAATAAAAATGATGGTTCTAGTAGCCAATGTTCCAGCATCTTATGGCATCCTGCTTGGGCAGAATTTCTGTAAGGATGTTGGGGGCGAGTTAAGCATGGACTTATCAGAAGCAAGGATTCCAGTTTAAGGCATCATGAAAAAATTGCTTCCTAAAAAAGAAGCCAGGTATGTAGTTACCTGTTCCGCAGCACCTGAAGCTCAGATTTTATTTGAGTCATCAGGCATGGGCACTTATTTCTTATCCACCGACGAGATCCATGGTGCATTAAATGAAACTCCTATGGGTGATGATTTGGTTTTGGTTTCAGCTGACGCGAAGGGTGGAATACCCAAGCAAAATGAACACATAAAACAACCCTTTCCCCAAAATGAAAAAGTTTTTATTGAAAAAGCAATACCTGATGAGCTATGGACTTTGGAGTTTGACGGTAGTTGCTCTTCTACTAGATCAGGAGCAGGAGTTGTGTTGGTATCCCCTCAGGGAGAAATTACCCCTTTTTCCTACAAATTACAATTCAACAATACTAAAAATACGGCTGAATACGAATCCCTATTGCTTGGACTACAAGTTGCCAAAGAAAAGGGCATTAGGAAACTCCATGCTAAAGGAGACGCTGAGTTGATAGTCTGTCAGGTAAGTAACCTCTATCAGACCAAGAATGAGAGGTTGCACCATTACCGTAATCTGGTATGGGATCAGATCAAAAATTTTGACACCTTCAATATCTCCACCATTTCGAGGGAATTCAATGATCGAGCAGATGCATTGGCTATCTCTGCCACCCTCCTAATTCCCCACCCAGATTTTAAGGGAGATAAGTATACTATTGAGTTGGTTTTCCAACCAAGTGTACCAGACAATGCTGACCACTGGCAAGTGTTTAACAATGATGATCAAATCATCACCTTCTTGGAGTAGAAAGACAGTTTCAAACAACTGTGTTTTGAAGGTAGTGAGCCCCGGGAGCATGGATCAACCCCTAAAACCCAGGTCAGTACAGGTGAAGATTTTCTACAGCTCAAGGGAAATAAAATCCCCAAAGGTTTGGTTTCTCTAGAAAAGCTTTTTGATAACCATGACAGGTTTGTCAAACAACAACGAATAGATTCGAGTTCTTCTCAAGATTTTGATCAAGTCAACTTGTGAACCAAGCTCGATCCTAAGATGGTAAACATTGGGAAATGCTGCACTTCCAAAGAAAGGTTGGAGCTTGCTCGTTTACTCTGCCAATATAGGGATGTGTTGGCCTATTCTTATGATGACTTGAAATCTCTCAGGCCACATGACATCCATCATGACATTCCCCTGAAGGCTAACTATGTGCCTTACAAATAGAAATCTAGGTAATATAATCCAAAAATATTAGGTACTATTCTAGCTGAGATACAAAAGATGCTGGATGCTCAGATAATTTTTTTGATTCATCACTCCACATGGGTTGCTAACATAGTACCCGTCAGAAAGAAAAATGGTGAGATTCGAATCTGTGTAGATTTCAGGAACTTGAATCAGTTGTCCTTAAAAGATAACTACCCCCTCCCCATTATGGATCAAGTCTTACAGATGGTAACAGGTTCATAAATATTATCAATGCTTGACAATTTTTTGGGTTATAATCAAGTTGAGGTCGGGAAAGCAGACCAACATAAGATAGCATTCACCACACCCTGGGGCACTTTTGCTTACCGCAGGATGCCGTTCGGTCTAATAAATACAGGTGCCACTTTTCAAAGGGCCATGGATCTCGCTTTCAAAGATGTAATGGGAAAATTCATTGTAGTGTATCTAGATGATTTGACGGTTTTTTCAAAACAGCATTCTGAACATGTTTGCCATTTGCAAAAGATACTAGAACGTTGCCATCAAAACGGCATTTCATTAAACCCAAAGAAATCCATCTTTGGAGTAACTGAAGGGAAACTTCTCGGACGCATAGTGTCCCGAGAAGGCATTAGAATTGATTCAAAAAGAGTTAGCTCCATCCAGGAACTTACTCAGCCTACCAGTAAGACCGTGGTTCACTCTTTCTTTGGAAAGGTGAATTTCCTTAGGAGATTCATTCTGAAATTCACCGAGAAAACCTGTCACATTGTCAACATAATGAAGAACAATGCCACATTTAGGTGGACCGCTGAGGGCAAATCAGCGTTCAAAGAAATTAAAGAAGTAATTGCTCGGGCACTAGTCTTGGTCTGTCCAGACTATACTAAAGGTTTCAAGATATATAGTTATGCCTCTGAGCATACACTATCAGCTATTTTGGTTCAACCCAATTCAAAAAATGTAGAATCCCCTATTTCATTCATGAGTTGCCCACTCAAAAATCATGAATTGAAATATTCCCTTATGGAGAAACATGCATACGCCGTGATCAAGGCTGTCAAGCATTTTAGGTTTTATATCCTAAATTCTCACACTGAAGTTCTCATGCCAGATACAAAAATAAAATCTATTTTGACTCAGCAAGAGTTCAGTACAAAGAGAGGTAACTGGATTGCCAAAACTCAAGAATTCGATCTGAACATCAAACCAACTAAGCTTGTACGAGGAAGGGGTCTCTGCCAATTGATCGCCAACAACATTCCAGATGAATTAAAAAGTGAAGAACAAGATGTCAAAAGCGAGCCCGTAGTTCTCTTTGTCACCACTACTGATGAGTGGTATTCTAACATTGCTCATTTCCTAAAATATGGCGAGTGTCCTCCTCATCTTTCTTTTAAAGAAAAATAGAATGTTAAATTGAAAGCAGTTAGTTATGTTCTGTGGGACAATGGTCTTTATAAGAGAAACTTGGACGGGGCATTTCTTCGTTGTGTTGACAAAACTCAACAAGGAATACTTTTAGAATCTTTCCACAATTTGGCCTGTAGAGGACATTTCTCTGCACCAGTGATGGCACACAAGATTCTATGAGCAAGGTACTATTGACCCATGCTTTTTCAAGATGCTTACAAATGGGTGCGTAAGTGTGAGCTGTGTCAGCAATTCGTTAGAAAGCCTAAGCTGCCTGCTTTACCCCTCAAGCCAGTTGTGATCGAAGAACCATTTCAGCAATGGGGTGTTGATTTCATTGGTGTAGTTAACCCATCTTCAAGTGCCGGACATGATTATGTTCTCACCGTGATGGATTATTTTACTAAATGGGTGGAGGCCATACCAACCAAACATGCTACATCTAAAGTAGTATGCAGCTTCCTCAAAGAAAATATCATCTCCAGGTTTGGGGTTCCACTAAAAATTGTGACGGATAATGCAGCCTATTTTTTGTCGCATGAAATCACTCAATTTTGTTTCCATTATGGGATTACCTTGTCTCACACCTCAGATTATTTCCCTCAAAGAAATGGACAAGCAGAATCGAGCAACAGAAACCTGGTCACCATTATCAGGAAGTTGGTGGACGACAATTAGAGAACATGGCACAAAGCTTTGGATGATGCTTTATGGGCCGACAGGATAACACCCAAAAGAGCTATAGGTATGTCACCTTTCCAACTCTTATATGGATGAAATGTAGAAATTCCCATCACCCTTGAACTACCAGCACTCAGATTAACTAGAGAAATTGAAGACTCAACCTTCGAAAGCTCAGTTGATAAGCGGATCATGTGTCTGACCAAGCTGAACGAACAACGAGTTATGGTGGTGGATCAGATCAAGGAACATCAGGACCGGGTGAAAGTGCTTTTTGATAAGAAAGCTACAATGCATGAGTTCTAAGTCAGAGATCAAGTCTTGTTATGGGACAAGAGACATGAACCAAAAGGGATGCACGGCAAATTTGACTCCCTGTGGAGGGGTTCGTTCACCATTCGGTAGCTCTATGGCGAGGCCAGCTTTTTGCTAGAGTATAAAGATGGAACACCATTTACACTACCTCATAATGGGCAGCATCTAAAGCTTTTCAACCCTTGAAGCTCGGATGAGTCCATTTGTAAAATATGTACAGTTCTTATGTTTTGTCTATTTTTCTTTCTCGTTTCTCGCTCGATTCTGTAGCCCAATGGCTTAGATGAAGGCACTTAGAGACTAGATTTTGCTTCCGCTAATCATTTTGATTATGCATAAGTTCCCCAATAGGAGCCAGCTATTGTTTCCAAAACTAGCTTAGCTCATTTTGGAAGCAACCCCCTATGAAACTTGTTCGTTTCTTTTATCTCTCTAAGTTCATTTTTCAATATGAATTCTCTTATTCATTTTCATCTTGGTCAGATCGGGGAGTGGTTACTATCCCGTCGAGGCTAAGTTTTCCCTTCCCCTTTTCCTTTTTCTCCTCCTTCCGGAGTTGGTCTCTTTTTGTGTTTTCTTGTAAAGGCGGCGATTTTTGCCGCCCCTGCCTTTCTCTTGTTTTTGTGCAAGGGCGGCGAATTTAGCCACCCCTGCATTTTTTATGTAAGGGTGGAAAATTTCGCCGCCCCTGCAAAAGAGACCAACTACATGCAAGGGTGGCAATTTTCCCCACCCTTGCATGTCTCAATTTCCATGCAAGGCATTTATGGCCGCATGCAGTGAGTTGTTGGGGTGAGTTTTTCACCCTATATATTCCAATTTGAGCCTCTTTTTTCTCACTGCTTCCTCTCCTCCTCCTACCTCTTGCACCTGAGCGCCCTAAGAGACATTTCGACGCACCAGCTCATGGATCTGACTTCATGGCATGCACATTTTCTAGGTAGGGTTTGTTTTTTAGGTTTATTTCTTTTTGTTCTTCTTATTAAGTTTAGTTTTTAGTTATTTTTTCTTTTCCCTCCCCCTACCCGTGGTTTTTTCTGCCACGGCCTCGTGCGGATGGCTTTTTTGCCGCCCACGACCTTTTTATCTTCCGTGCAAAGGTGGCAAAATATGCTGCCCTTCCACGCTACCCTTGTCAAGTGTGGTGGCAGCGAATTTTTCTGCCTCTGCACTCCTACTTTCTCTTTTTGTAAGGGCAGCGATTTTCGTCGCCCCTATAATCTCCCTGTAAGGGTGATGATTTTCGCCGCCTCTGCACCCTTGCAATCTCCCTGTAAGGGCAGCAATTTTTGCTGCCCCTGCAATATCCTTGTAAGGGCAGTGATTTTTTCCACCCCTACAATCTCCCTACAAGGGCAGCGATTTTTTCCGCCCCTGCATCCTTTTCTGCAAGGGCGGCAATTTTTGTCGCCCCTGCATTTTTCTTCCATTTTTCAGCTAACTCCCAGAATTTTTTCTGAGTTTTCCCTTTCGCACTTTTTCTTCCTCATTCTCCACTCCTTTGCTTGACCTAGCCTATTTAAGTGACCTCCAGTAACCCATGTCACTTAAATTGTGCTCTCCCTCTCTCGCTCACTTTTCTTTCGTCTGTGATCATGGCTGCAACACCTTTAGCAAGTTCCTGTACACCTGCTCTCGTCCAGTCAAGATCGTCCCCTATGACATAAGCATCTCCCTCAAAGGTGAAGACGATGAAATACAAGTATCAGTGTGTCTTCTCGCTTACATCAGTCACCTCGAATGTCAATGACATTCAAGATACTGAGATCAGCCACATGGACATGGCCGAATTCCTAGGGCAAACCAAGGCAACAAATCCCAGCACTGGGATAAAGAGGATTGTTGAGAGCAACATCCACCTGGTGGCCACCTTCCTAGTAGCAGCACATCATGTAGATTTCATCCTCTGGTGCACACGCTTTTACAACAAAGAGACCAGATCGGTCTCAGATGCCAGTGGCAGCATGATAATTCGGTTGGACCCCGATTTTATCGACAAAGTTTTCTTGTGTCCACCAGCCACCGAAGTAACCCAAATCAACTTCAAAAATGTGCAAAAGGAGTATGACAAAGACCTCAAAAGGGCAAATAAGGTCATGAACTATAAATGGCTCAAAACCCTGAGGACCAGTCTATCTAGATGGCCGAAAAGCTTCCCCATAAGCGATTTCATCGAGGAGGTTGGCAACTTAATCACCCTCCTCAGCAGAGTACGAGGCCTCCCATCCTCTTCTCATTTCCATGAATGGATGTATCCATTCATAAAGATCATCCTTCAAGGTAAACAAACCATCTTTTGGGGGGAATAGATTAGCAACGCTATCCACAAACAACTGACCAAGGTACAAACCTCCTTTAAATTCTACATGACCTCGTACCTGGTCTATATAGCCACTGCAATGCGATCTTTCTTGAGTTTGACAACAGAGAGATATAGAAAGACCACCCTGGTCTACTCATACTATCCTCAGCTAATGCTTCAAGGGTCAACACATCATTTTAGGTGAGTAAATGATGCATTCTTCACCGTATTCTTGTGTCTCTTCGACCCTCAGCTGGAGCAGAAGAGAACATCAGACGAGGCCTTGACGGTGGTGAATAGTTATGGCTACATGTTCCTCCAGTTCTCTACATTTTTCTATCTTCGGGTAGGTTTATACCAAGGATACCTGTATATGCTCCCCAAATTCCCTTCAGACAGGTTAGTTCTAATGGAGCTTTGTCGACAACTGGCTATCATACACACAAAACAGATGGAACTTAAGAGACCTGGCTTCAAGTTTCCTATCTAGATTGGCAGGTTCTCATTTGCTACATCAACTAAAGTCAAAATTATGGAAACAAAAATGCAAATGGTTACCATCAAACCATTCAAAATACGGGAGAAATTTGACTACAAAGGAGTCAAAGAGATGATCCAAAGGAAAACCCAGTTCCACGAGCCCATGATTGAAGATATCTGGGTAGACATAAGGACGGCTGATGAGATAAGGAAAATGGACTATTGCCATCTCAAATTTGAACAGATACAGTACCTCAGGCTCGCAGAGATCCCTTCAGGTTTAATTAATGATGGGAATATCATAAACAATAGAGATCTGGCAGAAAAGGTCACTAGTTCCCCTCTCCCTCCAATTAACTGGTCTCAGAAAGAACTGACTTCTCTGAGGAAGAGATTCGAACCAATATTGGCTAACACCAATGATTGGTTATCAGCCAAAGGGATCAACCTAAAAGAATTCATCATAGGATCAGAGGCTGAGTATCAAGCAGAATTGAGAAAAAAGGCACAGAACTGAATGAAAAACAAAGGTGACATTCCTTCTCCTTCCATTTCACACAAGCCTAGAATCATTTTTGTCTCTAAAAAACCTAAGCTTGCACAAGAGCCTCAAACGGTAGCTGAAGGAACCAAAGAATAAAGCCTCGAGGCACAGGTAGCCCAATCCATGGGGAAAGCAGATCAACCTCCGAAACAGCCAAGTGTTGGGTCTCCAATCTCGCCGAGACAAGCACATCTGATCAAGAGTGCCTCTCCTTCACCCCCTTAATCTCCTATATCCACTTCTCCTATCAGTGTTCCCTCTTTTGGAGCTGCTTCCCCTTCCAGGGTTATTTTTGGTGATCCTCAAGGTCCTTCAGCAGGTTCCCCTTGCTCTTTCGGATCCATTCCAAGTATATCATCTCTGTCTTTCAACCTGCCACCAAGTCCTGCACCAGAGCCAGAATCACTGATTGATACACTTTCACTGGTTACTCCAACTACAACTACTATCACCACTAGTAGTGTCAAAACTACTACATTGACACCGACAGAGGCAACTATTGTTACAACAGACACTTTTCTTCCACCTTGGATGTCTGCTTTCACACCAAAAAGAAAGAAAATGGCCATCTCCCTAGATGAATTTGACTTTGGTAAGATAATATTAATGAAAGAAAAGGCTCCTAAAAAGCCAAAAATCCTCTCCAGGTTGGTCGAAGAAAAGGGGCAAAATTTTCTAGAAATTGCCAAGCCTCCTCAAGACGCAGCCCTTGAGGGTTTTGAAATGAGCAGTTATTCTGTATCTCATGTTGAACTTGGCAAAGTTACTCACGAAGGGGTGAAGAGTGATCTTTAAGCAGAAATGGACATTATGGTCCAAAAGTTTGACAGGGAAAAGGAAATGAAGGATTTTTATAAAGCTAAAACTGAACAGTTAATAGCAGTGATCAAGAGGTTCACTATTCCGATTGAAGCAGCAACTCTAGGGGCCTTTTCCATGGATGATTCAGTCATTCAGAAAGCCAAAAAGACCTATTTAAAGGGGAAAGTCATGGAAGAATATGTTGAAAAGATGCGCAATCAGGGAGTCTCTTTGCTATCAGAAGTTGCAGAAATAATAGGTAAAATGAAGAGATTGAAAACTCAGGTAGACAATTTTGTCTCCCTTATCTCTCAAGAAATTGGCGGCTTAGAGAAAGATCTCAGCAAATGGAAAGAGATGAAAGATCTCAAAAAGAGTACCCTAATATCTATCGGTGTCATCCCCAATAAAGATTCCTATGTTGAGATTAAGGAATCAATGATCTTCAGGATTTAGGTACTTAAGGATCTAATTGATGATCTCAAAGCTTTCAAAGAAGATAGTGAAAAGAGTGACCTGAGCCTGCTGAACAAGTTAGAAGAGCTGCCATGCAACTTGACTTCCGAAGATCATCAGTTCCTTTCAGCAGAAGAAATGGTTTAGAGTTTTGAAGAAATGATCTGAAAAGATTTCGAAGGAGCGTCTTTCTCAATGACTTCGGTGGACAGTATTCTGGATGCTCAGTTAACTCTAGAGAATTTGAAATCTAGGTTAACTGGCCACTCTAAAGCCATCACAGCATTGAAAGATGCGTTGATCAGAGTGAGGGTCGTCTCCAAGAATGCAGTTGTGCCAGACAGCATAGGAATTTAGGCATTAATTGCCATATACGATGCTCATCTGAAGAAGTCTGGCAGCAAAAATTGACTCTCTCTCTCTTTCTCTCTCTTCTTCTATCCTTATGCATTTCTATTTTGTGCAGAATGCTTGCATTTTTGTAAATATGTAATTACTTGTAAATATTTTTGAAATTATCTAAAATTCAAAGATGAGTCATCTTTGACCAAGATATTTTATATTTTATTATTTTCTATTTTTGAGGATTTTCTCCCTATATATAGTGGAGACCTCATTTGTAATCGGTCTTCTAGAAAATTTAATAGCAAACACTACTGAAATTGAAACAACTTTTGAGACTTTGTGCTCAAATTTGTAAATCATATTCTGATGAAATAAATGAGAAGCAGGTTTGTTTCAGACTTTGTGTTGAGATTATCTGTGTGATTTAGGAAATAGTTCTTATGTATTTTTCCTAGAAATATCTTGTTTATTTGATCTTATAAGCAGTGGGCGTGTTTATATTATCTAAAGGCGTTGCTAGAGGATAGAAGATAGACTTTGTGCTAATTTTGTCTTTGAGATTCAGTTATCTTTTGTAGTTTTAGGTGAAGACGTTGTGCTTCACTTTACTCTATGGTTATACTTGTTTCGGATCTATGGGGAAGCTACGGAAGACTTTGTGCTTGCGTGAGCGTTCTTGTGACTTTGTTTCTTCAGGTGATCTCTTGCTCTTCGTTTGACACCATTCCTAAAAGAAGAGGAACGTTGTTAGCATTAGACCAAGATTTTCCCCCTTTTTTTCTTTATACATTACTTCTGAAAAAAGAGAGGTAGATGCTGTTATACCACCCCCGTGTGTTATTTTCTACTTAATTATATATCCAGCACGTAAGTATTAATAGGGAACCTCCCCTTGATGAGAGGAGAGATTTACCTCATCTAGATATGGTAAAGCCACACTCCTCATGGTGTAAATCTCCCTTATGTTGTCACTGATATCCCCATTTTGTCATCAGTTAGTTGACGACAAAATATTCACCCAACAGACACCATGGCCATTTTCTACATATAGACTTGACCTCATTGGGAAGATTAATCCCACTTCATCTGATAGCCATAAACATATCCTTATTACCACTGAATATTTCACTAAGTGGATTGAATCTATACCCCTCACTTACTTGACTAAAAATTAAATTCCCAAATTCATTTTTAACCATCTCATTTGCCTCTACGGTATCCCCTCTGACATTATATTTGATAATAGAGGATCATTTAAGAATAAAGATGTAGATCAGCTATGTACTAAATATAAAATCACATAACATTTTTCTACAGTATATTACCCTCAAGGTAATGGCCAAGCTGAGGCATCCAACATAACCATTGTCAATATTCTCAAAAATATTATCATTGATGCTGATTGTGATTGGCACTTATAGATATTCCCTACCCTTTGGTCATACCATACCAATCATCATACTCTCACAAGAGCCACTCCATACTCACTTTTTTATGGTACTTAATCCATCCTTCCCATTGATGTCAAATTACCTTCATTGTGCATCTCTTTCAAGCATGTCCTGGATGATCATGACTATCGAGTAGCTTGCTTGCAAGAGCTAGACCTACTTGATGAGAAATGCATAACCACACTCAATAATCTTCAATCATATCAAAACTAACTCAAAGGACACTATAATCTATGTGTTAAGTATATAACATTTAAACTTAGTGATCTTGTTCTTAAAGAAAACCAAAATAATACCATGGCTAACAAGAAGCATAAAGGGAAATTCAAACCAAACTAGATAGGGCCTTTCATCATTACTATAGATTATGGATCAAGACCATATAGGCTTGCGACACTAGGTGGAGATGAACTTCATGAGTTGATGAATATTATTCATCTCAAGTAGTACTATACTTGAGTGCTAATTTGTATTGTCTATACGGACCATTTTAGTTATGCCATTTTATCACTATTTTTCTTTATACAAATACCATCCTTATTTGTCCTCTTCACCATATCCACTTTCCACTTTTGTTCAATCAACCTAATGTGTTCTAAAGCCTATCCCATTTGACCTTAATTTTTTCCATTCATCACATAGTTTTAGCATCAAGGTATCTAATTAGTTTCATTAATTGATTCAAGTACTTTAGATAGAGATCATATTTTGGGATAATGTGATAGAAGTGTCAATAGTTGCATCCTTCATTTGTTATTCCATTCTTACCATCAATCTTACTACTAATTATAATCACCTTTGGGAAAATTAGTACCATCGATCTATTCCATTTTGTCCTGGTTATAACTAATTATGGGCAAACTAGGGGCAACATTAAGCCTTGACATACCAACTCACCACTTTCTATGTTATACCATGCCTTTTTACCAACTATGCCTATTTTTTTTAATTGACTGCTACATTAGTCAACTTTCTATATTTTAGTGTGAAACTATAGTGACTTGAGTTCCTACTCTAGGAATATGTAGGTAATGCTCAACACTTGTTGAGGTCAGCTCAACCACCCTAAGCCATGCTCTCACCATTTTTCAAGAAACCTAAGCCATGCTCTCACTATTTTTGAGCAACCTAAGCTAGGATCTCATCAATTTTTGAGTAACCTAAGCCATGCTCTCACATTTTAGTGAGATTGAACCATATAAGTGTCTCATCATTTTTGATCTAGTTGATATACTTAAAAAAATTCCAAAAACATTTGAAAAATTGTTAGAAAAGAACAAAAACATTGACCACTTCTTTGCCTTAAGGATTCTGGGAACCCTTACTAAGTTACAATCAAATCACTTATCATTTGGTTTCCCCATCCTTTTTGGCCCTTTTTTCTCATGCACTTGCCATTTTACAAGACCATTCATCTTCTTCTATTACATCCATTCTATTTGTTTTCCTCAGTTATCACATTCTTTCCATTCCTTGGGAGAACTACATTTGTCTTGAAGTTTTTCATTAGATATGACATCTATGGAACTATATAGGTAGCATCCACTTGCCTAATTCATATGGAGATATCTTGGCCACCTCCTTATTTTTAATGTATTCCCCCATTTTTTTTGTTTGTTAAGTTGTCACCTATTTTTTATGGGCAATGTTCTTAGGGTTTCTATTGAGTGTTTCTTTATTATTTGTTTGTCTGTCTATTTGTTTAATTTTATCACTATTAATTTAATTCAATTTATGTGTGTATATTACGTGATTCCTTTCCCACACTTATACTCAAATCCATCCATATTCATATGTTTACATTTTCATCATGGTTTCTATCATGGGTGCATTGTTTTTTATTAAGTATTAGATTATGGGAACCAATCCTTATGAATATTTTAGCCAAGTCTCATGATGTTATACCATGATGCCTACCAACACATGTTACAAAAAAACCTTAAATTCAAGAAGTCCATTCAACAAAGGTGACATCAACATCTCTTTGGCACCGACATCTTGATTCCATCCTAATCATATCCAAAATAGAGTAATTAAACACAAAATAATTAAAACCTTTATTAGTTTAGATGAGCATCTCCCTACTAGTAGGTTGTTCCAATTCATCATTACCCTTTGTTTTAAATTATCATATCCTCAACTAAGTTTATCATGTTTTCCATAATCAAGATCTAATGATTATAAATGCCTATGGGTAAATCATTGCACACCATCCCACCTGCATTTCTCAATGATTATAACCACCTTTGGGAAAATCATTATGTTATCATCACTTTAAATTTTATACCTATATAGGGGCATGTTATTATCTTGTTTGTCTATCCTAACTATGGTAGCTCCATCTTCTCAATGATTATAACCACCTTTGGGCAAATCATTATTTTATCATACCACATTACCACTATTAAGGTACAATGCTTATAACCACCTTTTGGAAAACCATTTTACACCATCCCAATTAAATTCTAGATGATTTTTACTACTTTTTCAATATCATTATGTTTTCACCCCATCATCTTTCCTTTCTTTGGTTCTCTCATTTCACTTTTTTCAAGGGACCACTTACTGACCTACTTGTGCCAACCATTCCCTTGAGGGGGAATCATATAATTAGTTTATCATCGTTATAGTTATAGGCATACATGACCTTTTCATTATTTTAGAAGATGTTACTATGATTATATCTTATAATGCCATCCCAAATAGGGGCAAACTATAGACACCTAAATCTAGCCACTGATAACCTCCAACCAAGCTTTTGGCTAATTTCCACCCAAAATGCATAATTTAGCATAAAAATACTAAAACATGCTAAATGATGTGAAACTAACATATTAAATTTCTAATTTTGGTAAAATTATCCCTAAATGGGGTGATGTAATTTATAGGCTAGCTAACTTTCACTAGATCATTTTGAGTCACAATGCCAATTTTGCACCTAGGTGCTCTAGATTACTCTTTCCTATCAAAGATTCTACACAAGACATGTGTCTTTGTTATTTATTATTTCTAACAACCTAAATGGGAATATTGATTTAATACATCTAAAAATGACTTTAAATTCTAATCTATTTAAATTTTGGACCAATAACAAGTCATTTTGATCAATTTGAGTAATTTTTGCATAAAGTGCTTAATTATGATTAAGAGCTAATTAATCTAAATCAAGGCCTAATTAATAATTTCATGGAAAATTTTTGAATAATTGTTTTTATAAATGAATATTTAATATCTAAATCATTAGGTGACCTCATTTCTTGGGAAGACATCCCTAGGCCATAATGCCACAAATATTAGGATTCATTCCCTCCATGCCTCATCAATGCCTTCCATGATGCCCTCCATGCCTCTTAATTTCCTATTCTTCCAATGTCATGATGAGGATAATTTTAAACTTAATTCCAAAAATTGAATTAATCCTTAACCACACATCTCAATCTCAAGATGGATGGTTCAGGTTGATTCTAGACATTCTCAAAAACTTATAAATAAAGAGGCCATGAACATCATTTCTAAGCTATTTTGGTGCAAAGTTATAATGAAAAAATATATTCAATAATCCATTGAAATTAGTGTTACCATGCCAAATTGATTCCAAGCCAAGCCATAGGCCAAAGGTGCCAAGGAGAGATGGAGGTAGCCAAGCTTCCTTTGCCAAGGACTTTATGAGCACAAAACCAAGCAAGCCACTACTACAAAGGCATTTGGAGCATCCAAGGAAGGTGAAGGAATTCTTGTGTTTTATTCCTTACTTTTTAGTTGTGTTTTTCATTTGTTTTTGTTAACTAATCTCTCCCTAGTGTCTAGGCATAGAGATGTTATGATATTAGTGTGTTTCTTTCATTTCATTTTCATTTTAGAACTAACACCATACTAACCATCTTCTCTTGAGTCAAATTCCTAGATCAAGAATAGGAGGTCCACTTCTTTGGGAGGAAGGAAGATCAAGTCAAAACTCTGAGTGAGTTTGATGAGAAAGACATCTTAGGAACTCAAAAAAAATTTAGCTTGAGGGACCATCACTTTGTGTGATAAAGAGGTACCTTGAAGATGGGAAAATCTTTCCATTAAAGCATGAGCATCAAGAACAAGGGTTTGGAGACTTATTTGAGATCTATGAAATAGGTAGTATTCCTCTCCAAGGATAATATGATATAATTGTTCCTGAGGAGCATGATGATGAAGTGGTAAAGCATTAAAATGAGGCCAAATATGATTGCTCAATGTTTTTGTTAACAAGAGGATGCCCTATCAGGTACTTTACTCAATTGGAAGATGCCAAAGAGGTGCCAGCATAGGTTACACTCAGTTTAATGTATAAATACGAGCTTTAACAAGAACAAGATTAGCTTTCTTGGTCACTCCATGAAGCTTCTACAACCAAGCAATTAGACTAGAAGGGTGAGATCATTTTTTTTCTTATTCTAGGAGAAACATACCATTAATTTGTTGAAAATAAATTACTTAAAAATATTTTTTTGGTAGCTTCTCAAGCATGTAAAATATTATGTATTATTGAGATAAGGTAGCTAAATTTTACAACCAATTAATGGGTTTGTATGGATCTCTTATATTCATTTGGTTTAGGATAGGTTAGATTTTATTCTTTTTTCCAATTTCCTTAGTGCACATTCGTTTAGTAGGTTATCTACCTTGTTTTATTCCTTTTATCCTTATGTTTTAAGAGATTTTCTATATCAACTTAGTTGTAGATAGGTGAATCAATGCCCAATGGATCAGACTAGAAAATGGACTAGGTTCTCAAACATAGAATCCATGCTTCCCTATGAGTCACTAGAAATATTGGCCATGTTTGGCCCATGTACCAAGTTGTGCTTACTTATAGAGTTATTGATTAAGTGATCAATTCAAATTATCTAGATAACCTCTAGATGGTGTGGGCAGAGTAAATTGATCAAGGAGCTCACAAAACTATATAAAAATTTATAGAATTATCAATATTAATTAGGGAGTGTGTGGAACTCATTTGCTCTACTCACTCCATCTATATTTTATCCACACATTTGGTCCCAATAACAAGAGAAGCTCACACGATGAGGATTGAGTAGGCCAGGCAATTTGTACATATAATATCTCCATTTAAGAAGCCTTCTAGGCTAGTGGATCAAATGGTTTTTCTCCTTATAGAATTAGGAATGTCTCCTAAAATTTTGATGCCAATGCCATTGCATGTTTTTTTCTTCAATTTATAAGTCTAAAAAGTTAGCCAAAATATGAATGACATCCATGCAAGTATCAACCTTATATCTGGGTAAAATCCATATGATTTTAAATTTTATGGTCTACATGATGTTATAAAATGTTCTTGTGAATGTCAAATGACGTTCACACTAATGTCAAATTTAAGATCCATAAATTAGTCATTGGTGTTCAAAAATCCTTGATAGAGACCTAAGGAAAAGTGAACAACCAAAAGGTGGCAAGTCCATGGGAGCTTGGATCAATTCAAATGGTCAATGGACTCTAAGGCCAATAAAAATTAGAGCTTAGGGTAATGATAACTAAATATCCATGACCCAAAATTAACTAGGTCCTGGGATTTGATGGTGCATGGAAATCAAGATAGTTGGTAAAGGAATGAGCCAGGACATTTTAGTAAAGGATGATCTAGCAAGATGAAGCCAACTTATTAGTCTAGTAAGATTATTTATACTCAATATTGACCTAAGTTTATGAAGGAAGAAAATGGATGAGGGATTAGTATGGACTCATATTGGACCATTTATCAAGCAAAGTGCTATAATCTATAGGAAAACCACTATCCTTAGATTGGTTTTACTCTATAGATAATTCAGTCCAAGATCCAAGATAGAAGGGGATATTTGGCCATTCAAAGATCATTTCAAGCCATGCCTCAACAAGATACTAATTTAGAGTAGACATGGCATGTCCTTGGCATTTAAATACCTAAAAATCTTTCCTTCATGATAAGATCTAGTTGAAGATCAATGGATCTAATCTTGGGGATTTAAGAAATAGTTGGAGAATTCACTTTTCAATTTACATCTTTAGCAAGATCTTATACCCTAATACAACTTACCAAAATTATAATGACTCGTAAGCTATCCAGAAATATTATGAAGACCCCATTCATAATGACTTGATTGGACAAAATCATGGTAATTTTTTTTAAAATATTATAGCTCATTAGTTATCAAAAGCAATGGGCTTTCTAACTTCCCCCTCTCTCTTTCATTGTTATAAGTAGAGGCATTAGGGCCAAGAGTAGATATATCTCACTTATTTTGATAGATCATTATATCTCTCTATGTCTTTCTCTTGGTTCTCTCCCTTGGGTAGACCAGACTCTACCAAGAAGGAATTTTTAATCTCTTGAAGTAAATAGAAGGTTGTGCTTTGATTTCATTATTCTGGTATAGTGTGTGTTTATCTCACCTAACGACTAGATTCATCTACTCATATATGTTGTGTCCTAAATCTCTTTTCAAAGCCCATATGTGGATATTATGACTATTTAGTGTCTTATTTTAGACCTCTCCTTTTGTTTCCCTTCGCCTAGATCATTTGGTAAGTTTCTACATAGATGTATAGTAGATAGTTGGATTCTAATTTAAGCCTCTACTCATTTCATTATTTTTATTTAGGTCAAGTAGGGAGGATCAACCTATAATTTTGGTGCATCACCTGTTAGCTTTCTTAGGAGCCCTTATCCCCTTATAACTCTTTTCACATGAAGTGATAGGCTTAGTTTTAGTTTATGTGATCATCAATGAAGAATCAGCCTACTCTATAGGTTTAGTCCTATCATAAGATGCCTACAACTCAAGGTTGTTTCAATTTTATAGCTCAACTAAGGGAATCCATAAAACCACTTCCCCCAAGGGTGAAATTTGAATCTATAACAAGACATTCTTTTTTATATTCAATTATGGCACATGGCCACTCTTACAAACTTCTATGGTTGTTTCCTAGGTTTATTATCCCCAAACCCATTATATTATAGCCTAAGGTAATACATGGAATATCTAACACTTATCATCTAGACAAAATAGATGTCGGCTACCAGATCAAACAATTAGAAGACAACAAGTTTCACTAACCAATATTAAATTCCAGCTACCTAAAACATATTCTAAGTCAACAAAGTTTTTGGATGGTAACCTTAGTAATTGAATACTTATCATGAGTCTATAAATTATTTAGTGATAAAACCATGTTTTCCATAATATCTTTCATTCAAAATCCATTTTATTATTCTTTCACACTTATTGTGCCCATGAAATCCACTATCCTAATAGTCAAAACTTTCAATCATAATCATGCTAGATCATTTACTTAAACCAACACAATTATATTTCCTATTAATTCATAAGTTCATGAAGCGAGGCCACTATAGGACATAGTAAAACCATGATTTTAATTTCAACATAAGTTAATAATTCAAGAATTAATTATCCACCTCTTATAATTTACATGATCCACTCACCTTTCAATCACCACCACCAAGGGAGTATTACCATTGATCTAGCATAGTTAGCTTGTTCATATCAGAAGCGTGTATTAATAGGCTATGAATGAAATTATTGTCTAGATTCAAATAAGATTATCCATGGTCCCATATTAATTATGTATCAAAATGTGAGATCCATATAGTCTCCTAGTATGGATCTTAGTCTTTATCAAGCAATCTTATGTTCATATGCAATTGAAGTCACTTGTTATTCATAAGGTGCATTATAATAATGATCACCTCACAAAATCAATTCAACAACAACATCAAATAAAGAAGACCTAGATAATAAATTTAATCTTTCTCCACCACCCCTAAAATATAAATAAGAGTCAACTCTCCTAGTTAACAATACTATTCCTATGAACATTGGAATAGAGGAAGATCTCAAAATAGTCAAGCTTAATGTTTACCTCACTCAATAAGAAAGAGAAATACTCACTCATTTTATTAAAGAATTTTTAAATGTATTTTCATGGTATTATATATATATATGCTAAGGCTTTATACATCAATAGTGGTGCATCATATATTTGTACATCTAGACGCAAAACCCATCAACTAGAAACTTTGTAATATGCATCCCAAGATAACACTATTAGTGAAGGAATAATTGTAGAAGAAACTAGAAGTTGATTTCATATTCCATATCAAATATTTGTATTGGGTATCTAATATTTTAATTATAATAAATAATATTGAAGGAACCATGATTTGTAAAAATTTTTTAGATATCAATAAAGCATGTCCAAAGGATGATTTCCCATTACCCAGTATTGACATAATTGTGGAATCTATTTTAGGTCACAAAATGTTGTCTTTAATGGATAGTTTTTTTAATTTATATCCAAATCATAATAAATCATAAATACCAACATAAAAAAATATCTAAAACACCATGGGGGACGCTTTTTGTTTATCAAATTATGCCCTTTGGTCTAAATAATTTTAGATCTACGTACCAAAGAGTAATGAATATTATTTTTCGTTATATACTTAATGAGATTATGGAGGGATATGTTGATGACATCCTTAAAAAATAAAAATATATAAATAATCAAAAATTACTTTATCACATAGTTGAAATAATGAGATAATATAAGACAAGATTAAATCTAAAGAAATGTGTGTTTGGGGTGACATCAAGAAAGTTGTTGGGCTTCATTGTTTCACATTGGGGCATAGAAGTTGATCATTCTAAAGATTCTACTATCATAGATATTCCACCACCAGGAAATCTCAAAACCAATAGTATCATATGAATGTCCAAATATTTTGACTACTCTTGATGTATCTTGTAAATCTTGCATTATATATCTCATAATAGGAAGAAGTGTCATCAATCATCGATTTTCAATTTTATTTTTAAAACAAATAGCATAATTCATATGCTCAAGATCTAGACATGCAATCAATAGTAAATATATGTAGAGAGATTAACACCATATGTGAGTGGGAAAACCTCATACATAGGTAAAAAAACACACATAGATTATTCATCAATGAGAAACTCAAAATGAACCAATACAATTATTTTTGCATTCTCATTTATCCTCACCAATACTTCACAAAACCTTAAAAGGTTTTAATGAGAATGATCAGGTGCCAATATGTTATCCACATATAATCATACTATATAATTTTACAAGGTTAAAATATTAATATATAGAAAGGTGGAACATTGTAACCAATGGGTCCAACCTCTCCCCGAGGCACAATGGTAAAATTCAATATATTTTATTATTTATTTATATAAGGATTAACTCATGTTAAATAATAAAATATATTATTTATTTAACCAATGTAATATTAATATTTTAAGGTAACTTAAATGAATATAACCACTTAACCATGATTTTTTCCAACACTCTCCCTTAATGTTAAGTTGAGATACACGCCATAACCATATTTATAATAAAGTAATTGTACTTTGTAAACCATCTACAATGAGCCTAATAGGCATGTAATATTTTAAGTACTTAAATACCTTCATCATGTCAATATCACCTTTTGAAATAAAAATATAATCTATAAACTACTTATAGTAAGTTTATGCTAGATTGATTATGAGACTACATATCACAGTTTATCATGAATAATCAACCAAGAATTAGGCTAACATGATAATGAGACTATATATCATAGTTTTCATAAATAAATATTTAAATTGAGAAGAACAAAGAAATGCATGGTTTTTAGGAAATGACATTTTCATGTACACTCCCCCTCAATGGAAACTTTGAGAGGCCCAACATTTTATGAAATTGATAAAGTTTGGTAATACTAAGTCATTTTATGAATATATATGCCACTTTTTCATATGTAGGATAAAAATACATATCAATGTCACCATTAAGGACTTTCTCCTGGATAAAATGCACATGAACTTCAATATGCTTAGTTTGTAGGTGTTTCATTATGTTTTTGTTTGAAACTATACAAATTTAGTTATCATAAATAAGGGTGGTACTATGAGAAATGTCCAAATGGAGTTCTTATAATAACCTTCATAGCTACGTGGATTCTTTAGTATCTTCCATAACACTTATATACTTTGATTTCATAGAAGAGATAAATAATACCTTGCTTTTTATTTCTCCAAGTGATAACACTTGCACCAAAATTAAACAGATATCCATAATTAGATTTTCAATCCATAATATCACTAACATGTTAAGTTTATACAAAATAAAATATAGCTGACTTATTAATCAAACCTATCTCAGAGAAGATAAATCCTTCTTGCACTTTGATTTAATAATTTCAATAATATTGGTGTATTATTCTTAATTTATTTAAAGGGTCTGAGTAGTAAAATAAGTAAATAAATAGATAACAACTAAGCTATCGATTAGTGTAAATTAATTTTAATTTAGAATTTTCTAAAAATAGTAATGATAGAGAGAAAATCAAACTTAACTAGAAACTAACTAATATGACTAAGACAAGGCTTGATACCTGCTATGCAAGATGGGGACACTATCACAAACTAAGATCCAAACTTCATTTTTTGATTGGATAGGAGCATAAAAAGTGGATAAGAGTGGCACCAACACTATAGTCCACCTCTATCACTATTTTCTTGAGGATCTATGCTTTTTAGATTTTGTTTGCTAGGTTTATGTGACTCTGTTCATGAAGTTTCAGTATCTAGAAGCCTATAGAGCTCCTTATAGATCATATTTTCTCTTCAAACACTATTTTCCACTATGATTTGACTAATTTTGAGCAAGAGGGAGGCTTAGTGTGTGTAATATTCACTAGATGTGGATCCACACCCTTGTGTAGGCATAATATCTACATACTAATATTCCAAAGAGGGATCAATCCATATGTGTTTCTCCCACTTGATGTGCTTTATGCAATTGAGTGTATGAATATGTGAAATTATAAAATAGATGTGCTTGATGTCACTATGGACTGGTGTAAGGATTTTAATTATCTTGTAAGTGTATTAGCTAGATGTATGCATAGAATAGGGAAGATTCCTTGAGTAGTCTTGCTTGTATTCTTTCTTGCTTAGTGATATTTACCAACCGTTTCTAAATGATCTTTGAATGGGGGTTTATATGGATTTATTGGTCATGGGTTGAATGTATTCACATTAGGCCAATAAGGATAAGGATGGGGAGCCAAAATAAATTAATCATTAGGGCCAAAAATTGACTTGAATAAGAGCACTAAAAGTGGATAGGAGTGGCACCAGTTCTATAGTCCTAGTGTGGAACTATTGTCCTAAGTAGATGGGACCTAAGGGTAGATCTATCATAGAGAGAGGGGTCTGACTAAGATAGGATCAAGTCTGGAAGGATATAGATGATTGGGAATTAGTGAAATTATACCTATGAGGGTAATGAGAGTAATCAAGAGGGACCTAAGGTTTGGGTGTCATTAGCCACACTCAAGTTACCATTTTTTTCATTTTATATGACTACATTTAGCCCCCTTTATTCTAGTGATACAGAAAAGTGAAATACTAGGATAAAGGAAACATAGAAAGTGCACCTAAACTTACTTATAAAGGGTGAATCTCATGAAGCTATGTGATGTTAGGTGTGCGTAGAGAGAGCATGTTATGAAGTGTAAATATATAATAAAAATAAAGAGTAGATCATTTTTTAACGAATATGCTATATCTAAAATAAGAATGTATAAGGCTAGGTAAGAGAGAGATGAAGATAAAGGAACAAATACATCTCACTAAGTATGTGGATGAATATAAAATTTGTTGTGATGTTGAGTGATGCTGAGTAATATTGGATGATTCTATACCAAGAGTAATATCATGAACAAAGCCGAGTGATCAATTCCCTAAGAGTGGCTCAAGAATACAAAGGATATCCCTTTAGATTCATCATCACCCATTAAGTGAAGCTAGGTGATCATCCATGTGTTAATCAATGTTTGGATTATGTGTCCAATCCCTTTGAATAGGTGGCTTAATAATACAAAGGCTAGCTAGTCCTTTGGCTCCATCATTTCCTCGTAAAGTGAAGCTATGAATTGATATCAGTATGAAATGTACGTCATATTAGATGGCTCCTAAATCCCATGAATTTACTATGATCTGAAAATGTTGACATGGATATTTGAATGTATACTATAAACGAGGCCACTCCAAATGATGGAGATTAGGCTTATATGAAATCCACTCTGAACTGGTGTACTAGGCTTATATGAAAGCCACTCAAAAACTTGAGAACTCAATAATGTGGAAGTTAAGATTGTATGAAAACCATTCCAAAACAATTTCAACCACCTAAAAATGGAATAAGGCATGAAAATACTGAGAATTCCTAGGTAATATTGAACTCAAAAAGGAAAAGAATATAAATATGCCATGTACATTACCCTTAATCACTGGTATCTAGAACATGGATTTTGATCTATAAGTTATACCAACTATTGTATACAAAATTGGAAGTGAGAGCCATCATGTCACATATTATTCCCCCTATATTTGTAATCTTCGAACAAATGTGTACAAAAAACTACTATAATCTAAACTAGTTTGGATTTGCAAAATTGTAGATGAACCTACTTTTCTCCTATTTCTAAAAAGTCTTTTTCTTCTATTTAGATAAGATAACCACAAGTAAACACTAATGGCACTGATGCTATAGTCCAAATCTAGTAACTATTTTGATATTTTTACTATCTTCCTGGTCCATTTTGACTATTTTGATGCCTAGTTATTATTTTAGGTATTTTGAATGCTAGTTTTTCTACTATTAAGAGCTCTGATCTCTATGAAGAAACCCATGTTTATTTCCCCCTCTTATAAGGGTAATAATGAAGACCCTGTAATGACTACCCTCAAAATAAAGAGCCCTACAATGATGTTATGCTATAAAGAGATATGATATAGCAATGATAATCAACAAGATATAACATGATTTGTATTGAGAGATTGTTAAATCAATAGGGGTATGCCTAGATGGATATAACAATGTAATAACATGTACATTGTATTGAACTAGAAATAAAAGTCTAGTTAGTTATTAGCTGTTAGTTGTTAGTTTGAGGGATGGAGCATGATGTCCATCATGGCATATAATAAAGTAAGATAAATGCATGATGTGGATCATGGCATTGTAAACAATGAGAATCAAACAAGAAATAAGCACACAAGGCAATAATAAAGAAGCATACAAGGGTGGCCAAGGGGCTAGTCAAATAAGGGACATGGGAACTTGACACTCAAACTAGAAGGCATGTATACAAGGCATATTCAAATGCCACATACACATATAATTGAAATAAACAAAGCTATCATAAAATACACAATCATATAGAAGAGTATAGGTAGAGGACATTGGAAAATGTCCTAAGGCACACACAAAACATATAAGCAAATGACATTATTAAATATCCTAAGGCATATATAAAAGACAATCAGGAGCTAAAAAATGCAATCATATCTAGCTATGCAAAGCAAGAAAGGAAGTATGTAATAATTAGAAATACAATCGCATCTAACTAATTAAATCAAAAGGGAAAGTATTCAAGATAATATTAGTATAAGACTACGTATATGTTAGTAAATACATAAGTGTTATATACTAGTGAGATGTTGATATAGTAATTTGTGTAAGCTAGTAAATAATGTGTATCAACATGATAACTAAAATATGTGGTGTAAGAATGACATAACTTGGATGGTGTAGTCATGTAGAAGATGCCCCCAATGGGTATTTATATCGATGTGTCTCAATGTATAAGTAGGATGCCCCCTCAATGGGTAGAGTGAAACAATCAAAGATTTGGATGTTACTATACGTACTCAAAGAAGATCAAGTGAAGCATGGTAATGTATATAAATTATCAAACAATAGTTTAAAATAACAAATGTAAGTCTAGCATAGTAGTATAAATGTAAAGCATGGATAATGCATACAATTTTAATATTTTTGGTGTTTTTGAGTTATTTGCATGTTTTTTTTATTTTGAAATATTTGAATGTTTTTGAATTTTTGATTTTTTCAATTATTTAGAATAAAGAAATAGAAAATATGAATAAGTAAAACTAGGAAACTATGTACAAGTAAGTTAGGAAAGGATGATGATAATTGATGAGTCTCATGGAAGACTCCATATCATGGTATCCTGTATCAAGGATAGAAATCATGCATGATCATGAAGCATGATGGAAATGTTGAGACTATGGATCTGAATGTTGTATATGCTATAAATGCTCTAAAATATTTGAAGTAAAAACTAAGTGTGGGGTCCCCTTATAACTCTAAGAAGTGGATGCAACTGTAGGGATATTAGGGACCCATATGGTAGTAGGAGAAGTTCTTTAAACATGTGTTATATGAGTAGATGCATGAGATATTAATGATACCACCCAGTTTGTGAACATTTTAGATAGAAGCTATCTAGAATCCTGAAGCTATGGAGGTGTATAAACTCTCTTTTCTAGTGATGGATGCCTCAACTATGTCTGAATCGAAACTAGAGGAGGAATTATAACTAATGTAAAAAATAAAATGAGTGGCAAAATTAAAGTTGGTGCCAAAACTAAAACTAGTGATTGTAAAGTATAAGATGGATCTCAAGTGGGGATTGGTAACTCATATGTAACTCCACCAACTATAATAACTTGATTAGCTTGAATAAATTTCATGCATCTATGAATTGTAAAAGGTACTACTCAAAGTTTTTGGATCTATGGTTGACCAAGTAACGTATCAAAAACTCTTTCACTAGGAAAAATAGTGAATGGTGTGGGCACATGTGTTGGACCAACCTATAAAGGAAGTATGATCTCACCATATGAACTATGTATGTGCCCATTGAATCCACTGATAATTATGTCTAGTGGGGTAATATTCTACTCTAAATATCCTAAATTATACAATAATGTCATAGTGTACATGTTTACATTGGATCTATTATCTATGAGAACACTATGAATAGGATGATTATGAATGTAAGATCTAATAAAAAGTGTATGATAATCTGAATCATCCTCAATGATCTCCTACCCTAAGAAGGAGGTGGAAGGTCTAGTTAGAAATTTGGAATTGTATACACTAATCATGTTACTCAAAGGATGTGTCTTAATTAAAGGTGTTTGATATGTATCTAGTGGTGGATGTGCATGATATACATGGTGAACCCTTGATTTTCCCCCTATCTCCTATTTAAAATGTTGTGGAAAAGGATCTAAAAATATTTTAAATGTTTTTTCCTATGTTTGCTTTGCTTGAGGAGGCTCAACTAAAGTACCAAGATCAATATGATTATAATCTATCAAATCATGTATATTATGTCTTAAATTGATGCATCTATTTTTTATATGGCTTGGTACCCTATGAAACTCACAAAATACATACTGATCATATTCCCATGCAAGAGGCTTTATTGGGTCAACTTCCTGAATAGAAGGGAGAGATATGAGGTTATGTTCCAATAGCTACTATAAAAATCTGGATGGAGAAACTGGTAGATTGGTAAAGGTTCACTAAGGAGGTGTTGATAAAACCACTCACTAAGGGATCTCAAAATCCACATTAATTATTGCTTGATTTTATTTTTTTTTATCATTGACCTTGACTTTGTAAGGGACTTTGTTATTACTCTTATTTTTTGTATTTGAGATACTTGTGTACTTTATTTTTCTAATTATAATTAGTTTGAATTCTCATTCCTTTAGTGTGTAACATAATTTAGTGAAGAAATGTAATCTTTGAACATGATTGATTCATGCTAAGCTGGTAAAAGACTTCATTTGAAGATATCTTGTAACTCTTGATCGACCATGGGAATAGTCATGTTAGCCAAAATAGTCTTATATCAGAGAACATAAGCTATGAGATGATCATTTAAATTTATTTCTATTGTGAAATTTGAGAATATGAAACCTTATTACCAATTTTAATGCTAAAATGAGTTAGGAACATGTCAGCTAAAGGATTGAATGCATTGACTGATTGATTTAGTAGACTATAGAACCATTGTAAATGATAATCCTTTAGGCTTCATGAAAAAAACCTTGGTAAGTAGCTAGTCATTGGGTACATATTCCAATAATGCTACATTAAAGGCTCTAAAATGTGTCTTTAGATCACCATTTCCATCATATAAAGTAAGACTGGGTTGAGCAAAACCTTATGGTAAGGGTGTAGAAGCAATGCGACATGCCAATGGTATATGCAATAAATTAAAAGAATCCAAATCATTTTTAGGTATAGAGGCACCATGCTCAATATGTAGTACCTTGGATTGAAGATATTTTATCTCTTTCACAAGGGCTACCACATCAAGAGACAAAGATGTACCAGATGTAGTTGGTGGCATAGAGGCAGGTTGGGTTTCTATAGGGGGTTGATGAGACATAATTACCCCCATAGTGTTATTTGAAACTTGTTGCTCTATGGTTTAAGAAGATTAACCATTTTTTACTCATTATTTTTATTCTTGTAGTATTTTAAGCATGTCATCTTGCATTTCAAGGTGTTTAGTTAGTAGTTTTTAAAGTTTCCTTTTATCAATTTCATCAAAACTAGTATATTAGACCATTGTTAAAATAGGAAAACAATTTGATATTTGATTGAATTTTTTGCAATAATTTGTAGTTGACAAAGTGCTAAAAAATGAAATTATTGAATATAGGTAATGTAAAGTCCTAAAAATACTTAACTATTTTTTTAGAAAAAGGATATGAAACTCACAAACATGTAAGGTGATACCTCAATAAACAAATAAGAACTAGTATATGCAACTAGGGTTTGAAAGATAATTATTTAAATAATTTACTATGAAAATTTGAAATTTAAAGTGAATTTTTGAGTTATATATGAAAGTAAAAAATTATAAATTTATTAGGAAATTTGTGATTTAAAGATACCTAGTAGATGCAATTAGGGTTTTTAAAAATAAATGTTTTTGAGAATTACCATTGAATTTTTAAATTGGAATGTATTTTTTGATTTTAACATGCTAGTAATAATTTAGAAAATTATTAAAATTTTATTGGGAAAATACTGGGACCCAGTATGGACAACTAGGGTTTGAAAGAAATTTATTTTAGAATTACTATGAAATTTTAAAATTTAATTCTAATTTATGACTTTATTATGTAGGTAAAAAATCAAAAAAATATAAGAAAAATCAGTAGGAAATTTACCCTAGGGTTTTTATGCACAAAAAAAGTAAGTCAGGTTCACCAAATGATTTAACAATTTTGGGAATATTAGTGTATTATTCTTAATATAGTTAAAGGGTCTGAGTAGTAAAATTAGTAAATAAATATACAATAAATAAGCAACTAATTTGTGTAAAATAATTACAATTTAGACTTTTCTAAAAATAGTAATGATAGGGATAAAATAAAACTTAGCTAGAAACTAGATGATATGATTAAGACAAGGCCTAATACCCATTGTGCAAGACTGGGACACTATCACAAACTAAGATCTAAACTTCATTTTTTGATTATATAGGAGCACCAAAAGTGGATAGGAATGGCACCAACACTATATTCTACCTTTTCCATTGTTGTCTTGAGGATCTGAGTGTTTTGGGTTTTGTTCGCCAAGTTTGGGTGACCTTGTCCACAAAGTTTTGGCATCTAGAAGCCTGTAAAGCTCCCTATAGAGAAAATTTTGTACTCAAACCCTATATTCCATTATGCTTTGACTAATTTTGATAAATATGGGGGTTTAATGTGTTTAATATTCGCTAAACATGGATACAACCCTTGTATGGGCACACTACCTATTTATCAATACTCTAAAGAGGGATCAAGCCATATGTAGTTCTCCCACTTGATGTGATTTGTGCAATTGAGTGTATGAATATGCAAAATTCTAAACTAGATATGCTTGAGGTAGCTAGGGTCTAGTGTAAGGATTTGAATTAGCTTGTAAGTGTATTGGCTAGTTGTATGCAAAGAATAGGGAAGATTGCTTAAGTAGTCTTTCTTGTATTCTTTCTTACTTAGTGATATTTTCCAACCCTTTCCAAATGATATTTGAATTATATTTTATAAGGATCTATTAGTCATAGGTTGAATGTATTTATGTGAGGCCAATAAGGAGAAGGATGGGAAACCAAAATAAATTGACCATTAGGGCTATAAATGGACTTGGACAAGAGCACCAAAATTAGATAAGATTGGCACCAATTTTATATTCCTAGTGTGGCACTATTGTCTTTAGTAGATGAGACCTAGGGGAATAGATCTGTCATGGAAAGAGGGGTCTAGCTTAGTTTGGATCAAGTCCAGAAGGTTATGGATGATTGGGAATTAGTGAAAAGATGCCTATGAGGGTTATGAGAGTAAGTAAGAGGGACCTAAGGGTTGGGTTTTATTATCCATTCTCAATTTACTAATTTTCACTTTTTATATGACTACATTTTCCCCCCTTTATTCTAGTGATGTAGTAAAGATAAATACTAAGATAAAGGAAAAATAGAAAGCATACCTAAATTTACCTACAAAGGGTGAAGTTCAGGAAGCTATGTGATGTTGGGTGTGCATAAAGAGAGCACACTAGGAAGTGAAAATCTTCAAGAAAAATAAAGAGTAGATCAGTTCTTACTAGTTATAGTATATTTAAAATAAGAACATGCAAAGCTAGGTAAGAGAGAGAATAAGATAAAGTAATGAATACACCTCATCAGGTATGTGAACCAATACAAACCCTATTGTGATGCTAAGTGATGTTGGATAATGTTGTATGATGTTATACCAAGAGTAATATCACAAACAGAGTTGAGTGCTTAATTCTCTTAGAGTGGCTCAAGAATGCAAAGGTTGGCCCTTTAGTTCCATTGTTGCCCACTAAGTGAATCTAGGTGATCATGCATGTGTTAATAAATGTTTGGACTATGTTTCCAATCTCTTTGCATAGGTGTCTCAAAAATACAAATTCTAGCTAGTCCTTTGGCTCCATCATTACCCCATGAAGTGAACCTATGAATTGATATTGGTATGAAATGTATGTCATATGAGATGGCTCTTGAATCCCATGAATGTAATGTGATATTAAAATGTTAACATGGATATGTGAATTTATGTTGGAAACTAGGCTACTCTTAGCCACTTTAAAATATAAAGAGTAGGCTTATATGAAAGCCACTCTAAACTGGTGCACTAGGCTTATTGAAAGTCACTTAAGAACTCAAGAAATCAAGAATGTAGAAGTTAGGCTTGTATGAAAGCCATTCAAAAATTATGCAAACCACCTATAGATAGAATAAGGCATGAAACTATTGAGAATTTTTGGGTAATACTAAACTCAAAAAGGAAAATAAAATAAATGTGTCGTGCTTATTGCCCCCAATCACTAGTGTCTAGAACATGGATTCTAATCAAAAAGTTATATTAACTACCATATCTAAAATTGGAAGTGAGAGATATCATGTTGTGCATGATGCCACCTAGATCTAGATTCTCTGAGCAAAAGGTTACTAAAAACTATTGATTCTAAATAGGTTTGACTATGAAAAAATGTAGCTGAACCTACTTTTTGTCTACTTCTAGAAAATTGGGTTTTTTTTATTGTTTAGATAGGAGTGTCAAAAGTGGCCACTAGTGGCACTAGCACTGTAGTTCAAGTTGGGTTTTATTTTCCTAGGTGAAATATGGTAACAATTTTAATATTCTCAGTAACTATCAAGTCTATTCTGACTATTTTGATGTTTAGTTGTTATTATAGGTGTGCTAAAAGCCATATTTTTGATTATTTGGAGCTATAATCTCTATGATAAAACCTTTGTTTTTCACCCCATCTTCTGAGGGTAGGAATAAATACCCTATAATGAAGGCCTTTAGAATAAATATCCTTGTAATTGTGTTATGCTACAAAGATACATGATATAGCAATGATAATTGAGAATACATCTCAAGATATAGCATAGTTTGTATTGAAATATTGTTAGATCAATATGGGTATGCCTAGATGGATATAAAAATGTAATAACATGTGCATTATACTAAACTAGAAATGAAATTCTAGTTAGTTGTTAGTTAGAGGGATGGAGCATGATGCCCATCATGACATCCAAGAAAACAAGATGAATGCATGATGTGGATTGTAGAATTGCAAATAATGAGAATCAAACAAGCATCAAGCACACAAGGCAAGAAGTACAAATTATACAATGATGGCCAAGGGGCCAAACAAACAAGGGGCATGGGCACATGTCACTCAAATTGGAAGGTAGGCATATAAGGCATATTCAAATGCCACATACACATATAATTGAAATAAGCAAGGCTGATATGGAAGCCATAGTCACATAAAAGAGTATAGGTAAAGGACATTAGCAAATGTCCTATGGTACACACAAGATATAGAAGTAAAGGACATTGGCAAATGTTCTAAGGTGTATACAAGAGACAATTAATAATTGAGAAATTCAATCATATCTATCTATGTAAAGAAAGAAAGGAAAGCATGTAATAAATATAAATACAATTGCATCTAACTAATTAAAATCAATATGGAAAGTATGCAAGACAATGTTTGCCCGAGACTAGGTATATGGTAAGAAATACACAAGTGTTATATATTAGTGAGATGTCAATATAGTAATCTATGTAAGCTAGTAAATAATGTACATCAATATGATAACTAGAGTGTGTGGTATAGGAATGACATAGCCTAGATGGATTAGTCATATAGAAGATGCCCCTAATAGGTATGTCTATCAATGTATGTCTTGAATTTAGAATTAGGATGCCCCCTCAATGGGTAGAGTGAAGCAATAAAAGAGCTAGATATCACTGTGCACACTCAAATAAGATTTATTGAAGCATGGTAATGTAGGTACATCAACAAATAATAACATAAAACAATAGATGTAAGTCTAGCATGATAGTATAAATGTTAAGCATGGATAATGCATACAATCAAAATATTTTTAGTGTTTTTGAGTTAGTTGAATATTTTTTTTTATTTTGAAATATTTGAATGTTTTTGAATTTTTGGTATTTTTAATTATATACAATCAAGTAATAAAAACTATGTACAGGTAAAACAAGGAAACTATGTATATGTAAGCTGAAAAAGGACAATACTAACCGATGAGTCTCATGGGAGACTCTCTAACATGGCATCCTGTATCAATGAGAGGAATCATGCATGATCATGAAGCATGATGGAAATGTTGACACTATGGTTTTAAAAGCTATATATTTTGTGAATAATATGAAATATCTAAATTAGAAATCAAGTGTTGGGTCCCACTATAACTCTAATAAGTGGATGCAATTATATGGCTCTTAGGTACCCATCTGGTAGTAGGAAAAACTCTTTGAACATGTGCTCTGTGAGTAAATGCATGAGATCTCAATGATATCACCATGGGTGTGAAAATTGTAGTTGGAAGTTGTCTACAATACTAAATCTATGGAGGTTTATAAACTTTTTATGTTGGTGATGGATGCCTCAACTATCTCTAAATCAAAATTGGAGGAGGAACTATAACTGGTGGATAAATTAGAACTGGAGGCAAAACTAAAACTAGTAACTATAAAGTAGAAGATGGCTCTAAAGTGGGGAGTGGTAACTCATATGGAACTCCACCAACTATAACAGCCTAATTATCATGAATGAATTCCATGCATCTATGAATTATAGAAGGTACTGCTTGAAGTTTTTGGATCCATGGTTGACCAAGTAAACTTCATTTTCTATTAGATAAGAGTGCTAAAGTGGACAAGATTGGCATCAACTCTATAGTCCTAGTGTGGTGCTATTACCTTGAGCAAACAAGACCTAGAGATATGGATATGTCATGGAAAGAGGGGTTTGGCTTAGTTAGGATCAAGTCTAGAAGGCTATGGATGACTATGAATCAGTGAAAACATGCCTATGTGTCATTATCCATGCTCAAGTTACCAATTTTTACATTTTATATGACTACACACTTTTATTTATTAATACATTATATATTCAAGGTTGTGACAAAGATGGATCCACTAGACCTAACCAAGGGATATCTTATAATAATATCACTAGAGAGGGTTCCAAAGCCTCTAGTCAAGCAACACTATGCAATAACCCTAGATAGGTACTATGTTTTAATATTCACTAAATAAATGATAAGTAGATTAAAATATAATATATCACTCACCAAATATTTTATCACAAAGTGGGGGTAATAAACATTTAAAATTAAGCATGCATATAAGATCTATACTCAATTCAATGTATAAGAAATCCTAATGCATGGGAGAGAGGTAAAAATGCTAATATATCTACTTTAACATAGGAGGAACAAAGTTAAGAATAATTACCTTTGAATATGAACTCATTGAGCCTCAATCTCTCCCTTGGACATGGTGCTTCGTAAGAGGTTGTTTTAGAATGTAAGGATAATAAGGATAAGTTATCTCTATGATATATAACTTATATATGCATACAAAAGACTTATCTATAAGACAAGATCTGTATCTTCAAAGAAGGTATTGAAACCCTAAGCAATTTTACTCAAGTAGAATGATGGATAGGCAGATGCATAACATAATATTCTTCTACTTCTCTTCTCTCTTTTAAATGATAGAAATGGATGTGTATATATAGCTGGGTTTAACCCTAAGTCTTTTTTTAAAATTTTAATTAATAGGGTCAGTCCAATTCAACATTGTATCATTATTTAATAAAAATAAGTTAGGTCTTGATCTAGGCCGATCGAGGCTGACCTAGACTAGTAATGTGCAAATATCAATTAGAATAGAAGGTAGACCCAAGTTGAAACTATTTATTAAATGATAAAAAGGACTTTATGCTTAAGTAGGAGCTAAGTAAGATGGTGAATTACTTGAAAGAGTGTGTAAGAGAGGAGGTATATCTTATGTAAGTATATAGTATATGGTTGTGTAGATAATAATTGGTGGTATAAGGGACAACAATCTTGTGAAGCACTAGTGGTCTACCCACCCCTTTCTTGGTGCACCCTTTATGGTGTGCACTCAAAGATATTGATACTCAAAAGGTTATTTTAAGATATAAATCATTATTAAATAATAAATTTTGAAAATATAATGTGTATACATATGCCTCACTCTAAGCTCATCACGTGCCACATAGGTGTAATAGGGGATGGTGCTTCGAGAAAAGAACCTAGAAATGCATAACATTAAAGATAAATAAATTGGAATAAGAAGATAATAATATAAATGAAAGGATAAAATTGAAAAATACATACCTTTACTTACCATAGTGTTGTAGATAAGGAATGAAGTGAAATAAATCTGAAGGTGTCCAATGTAGGAAACATTAGGTTAACCTATAGAAATTAGTAAAAGAGAGTGAAAAAATGATTATTTTGAAAAATATGCATGTAATATATGAAAATATTCTCTATAATGTTAAGATTTTAGAACATATTATAGTTTTAAAAAAGAGCTAGTAAAACAAAGATATGGTCAAAAATGAATCTATTTGTAAATATTTGATAGGTAAATAATTTTGAATAGTAAATATAAATAGGGTGAAAATTAATTCATTTGTTATTTTACTATTTTGAGAAAATATTTCTCTAAGAGACCTAATTTAGGCCTAGAGAGTGACCATGGTGAGGAGAAGATAGCTATGATGTAGAGGATGCATAGTTGATATAGTGGGTGAAACATAGGTAAAAAAGAATTAATTTGAAAATTTTGAACAATTTTGATTAAAATTAAGCTAAATATATAAAATTGGATGATATGAAACATATAGACAATGAAACTAACCCTAATAAATTTTTAAGTAGACTAGGGTTAGAATGAGGTACTCAGTAGGAAAGCATTAAATAGTTAAATGCCTAAGGCATTTATGGTAAATGGTCACAAAGTCACTATAGACAAAGAATAGAGTTGACCATGTCAACTCAATTTTTCAGGTGAAAGTGAAATATGTTGGCCAACTACATATCATTAGGCCAACATAGTATCACTAAAGATGGTTGATTGCATAGAAATAGATCGACATAGTTTAAAATAGGAAGATGTCCAATATAGTACCCTCTAGTTGATGTAGTTGGTACTATGTGGTTCATATATTTTACTAAAAGGGTTTGAATGCATACCAAAGGGCTGATGTAGTATGCTAAATCTAGAAAAGGGCAAATTTAGTATCAAATAGGTTGATACAATTAAAAAGAAAAGGGTTGATTGCATATCAGTGGGCTGATGTAATAGGGTTAATTAAGTATCAAATATTCTAATTATGTATAAAAATAAGAAAATTAGATCAAACAAACTGATGTAGTTAATTTGTAAATATTTAATAATATTTAATAATGTATTTTAAACATTTTGACATTAATATTTGATACATCCTCTTTTGTTTGATATTTTTATAGACATCAAAGATTTTAGCACCTATTGGATTCATCCTAGCTCTCATATCTATTGGAGTAGTTAGCAAATGTGGATAAAGCTTGACTAGTTTCCATAGGCTTTAGAGATATTATGGAGATGAGATGAATCCCTCTGAGTTTTTATCTCATTACAATGTTCTTAGGAACATGTAAATGGTTGACCAACACTTTTTTATGTGAGGTGGAAGGGGACAACATATAGGTGATTATTATGTTAGAGGATCTCTATGCATTGCTTGGACTTCTGATAGGTGTGACATCAGTGATTTGTGATACATCAAAGGTAGAAGATTATATATGATCCTTTTACCAATGGGATACATTCTCAAATAGGATATGCCCTAGGTTACACATGATCTTGTTTGATGTTATCTTCTAGCCATTTTGGACATCCAAAAAGTTGTGATATGACTTGTGATAGCATGAGTGTTGTGTCACAAGTTAGATGGAAAGGTACCATTATACATGATAGCTTTGTGCTAGTCAATTTTGGATTATGGAGCATTGTATGATTTTAGTTCTATCATCTAGGTCTAGCTCATGCATGATATGTATGGGATGTTATCTCGAGGATAGAAGATGATGGGACCTATTATTCTATTATGTGCATGGATATATGAGAGTTTCCCTGTGTCTCAGTTATCTATGTTTCCCCATGTGGTCGATAATAGGTTACCTTGATTCATTTGATAGAGGTAGAACCATGTATCATAGGTCATGTCCCATGTTCTATAATTTTAGACTATCACATGAAGGTAGATAGTATGGAATATATACACTCACATAAATGCAATATGGCTAACTTGGGCTACCATTGCTATAGTATTGTCACCTGTGTAGATCACCTGCCACTACACTTCATGGGTGGAGTCTCATATATTCATTCATGTACTTGGATATCTAATACGTTTACATCTAGCATCTCATTTAGTAGTACCTTCTTATTAGGCATGGCATGCTAGAGAGCTAAGAAGGAAAGGAGGTAGAGGGTTACTTATGGAGATACTGGTGATTATAACTCATTGGGATAAACCATGGGCTGCTTGAGCATGATAGTTAAAGGTAGTAGGGTTGAGAGGAGAGGACATCATGGATGTGGATGCAATGGAGGAGGTAAACATAATAGGCATTCTAGTAGATGTGACAATAACTATTATGAGCTCATTTCAGATGGAGACACCATCGATGTGAGGAGATTTAGGTGTTAACTATCACATAAGGGGATCCTAAAATGGTTCTAATACATAATTGGTATGTAGAGATACCACTAAAGAGAGAACCATAGTGGGAGTGATTGGTGGATTTTATATTTATATTGCTATAGAGGTAGCTAATAGAGGAGGTTTTGGATGGATTATTAAATAGTAAGATCATGGTTAGTGATACAAACATTGGTGAGATAATATTTTATTTAAGTTTTAAGTTTTTAATATAGAACACTAGTTGCATCATCAATTATGATAGATATATGATTTTGGATATATATGTGTGTGTGTGATCTAATGTACATCTAGTTTCTAGTTTTTTAGATCCTATAGTAGAATAGTTTAGATGGGGAGCCTTTATTATGACTACACAATGAAATTTTGGATGGGTGTTATCACCATATGACCCTACCACTTTAGATGATCATGTGATTCCATTTTCCCTAGATAAGGCAAGCTAGTTTATACTAGTGAGAGAGGCCATACAATAGCTACAGGTGTGAGGTGATTTATTAAAGCCACTAGTAGGGGTTTAAGTTATAGAGGCTCAAGCCTAACATGCCTTATCATAATAGCTACTTATGCACATGATGACCATGGTCCAGTTTAGACAAGTTCAAGACTAGGTGTCCAACTTATAGGGATGGGTTGTTGGCTTGAAATCTCAAACTACCTTTTTATATCACATTATTTAGAGGGGTTAGTCATAAGCATCCATGATTAGCATGGATAAACCACATAATAAACATGATGGATCATAGCTTTAGAGCTATAGTTATTATATTAAGTACTTTGTGTTATACAAAACACATAATATATATATATATATATATGGATTTTTACATTTCATTGATCTTCAAATTTTTACTTATATTTGGATGTAGATGGATGGATATATTTCCTTTCTTTCACATGTATTTATCTTTTATTATATATGTTATGGTAAATATGTGATGTGTGTTTTCTTTTCTAGCATCATGTGATACACATGCATGGTTAAAAATAAAAGGGAAAATGAATTTGAAAAGTATAATTAATCAAAATAAATATAATACACACTACATCATGATGGGAAATATGTAAAAACTAAAAATGAATAATTATAATAAACCAAAATGGTAAAAAGAGGTAACAATTGTTTTCAAACCATGTAAATATTTGTACCAAATTAAAATAAATAAAATCACACTATATCATGTTGTGAATTTGTTGATGCCTACAAGTGTATCTTAGGGTGGTCCAAATTATCTAAGAGACATTACTCATTTATGAATTCATATAATTCAATGCATGAGTTTCAGGTTGTGATATTCAAAATATATGTGGTGGAGTAACAGTAGAACAAGTGAACTATTTCACAATATTTATAAAGTTTGGTTTTTGGGAGAAACTGTCTTTTACTAGTTAATCTTTATAAAAAATGAAATCAATCTTGGCTAAAGTAAAGTGAATTATGTAAATAACTAAATATAATATCTATGATAAAGTGAATATTTACAATGTAACTATTCTAAAGTGAAATTGATCAAGAAATAAGCAAAAGGGTAGGGCAAGTAAGGAACATGTTGATCTTGTTGATCTTTAACACATATATTATGACAGATTTCAAATATCTTCTAAATATGCATTCAAAACCAATGTATAGAAGAAATAGCCTAAGCTTAAAATCCTAATACACATCAATAAAGCATCTAAGGAAATGAAATAATGCAAATAAGAACTTGGTTCACTTTGAAGATTTACTCTTGCAAGTAAATAGCATAAATTCATCCATAAGAAAAGCATAGAAAATGAAAACCTAAGATCTTTTAGTCAACCTAGCATTAGCACAAGTTAATATTTATGGATTTGAAATTTCACATCAAAAATCAATATGAATCATTCAAATTTGAATTACAAACCATAAATTTAAGAGAGAATTCATTATGCAATTCACACAAACAAATGAGACAAACTTTTTAGAATTCCTTACTTGCATTAATTACTCCAAAATTAGCACAAGTATTATTGCTAAAAACTCCCTCTCTTTTTTATAATTTATAATACCTCTTTATATAGATAATTCATGAGTTATGTTGGTTAATCATGTTAAGTATTAAGGACAACTATCTTTTTAACAGTCATTTTAGAAACCTCTATATATTTATAAATGACTAACCATAGGTAGTGTGCTTTACAAGTTGCACATACCCTTATAAGATAATATTCTCTTTTTAAAATATTATACAAGTTAAGATGCAAAAGGACTATTTCTAAATCAACTAGATTGGCCTTGAGATCCTTTTGATGCTAAAGTGCCCTATTATTGTTATTATAAGATCTTCATTGCCTTACCATGTTGCTCATATTAACTTCAAATTGACAACAAGCTCCATGAAGATTATATCCTCTTGTTATACTAGGCATTTGAAGTATTTTTTATCCCTTTTCTTGGCTTTATTGACACTTATTTCATTCATTATCCTTTCTTCAACATTAAAGATCATATCCAAGATCCTACTTGTGTCAACCCCAGTCCTTCTTAGGCTATTTTTTCTCACTTCCTACATAACTTGAACAACTCTCAACTTGAATTATTCATCAATGATTAGCCCTATGGGCCTGAGAGTAGTGGAATTTGTGATCATGCTCCTAATTATTTACTCCATCCTATTTACCAATTACTTGCCATATTCATAGAGATCTTCCAAGTTCTTGATCCATTTGCTCAAACCTTTGATCTTGTCCACTAGTATTGACATGGCCATGTTCAGGTGAACTAAGCTGATTATTTCAATGTAATAAATTTAATCTTCTATAAAGATACTAATAAAATCTTTTAATTTGTTACTTTAATTCTGCCATTGGTAAACTAGGCTCTTGGTTGTTACATCCTATTGTCTCAACACATTCTATCTAGATTTTATTGACTTTAGAGAATCAAACATGTCATACAAATATTATTCAAACATATTCATTATGGCCTCTAGTATTGATAAGATAACCTATTTCTCCAAATATTTCTTCTATTACTATATGCTTTTGATGGCATCTTGTAATTGTGTTGATTGTGTTTGGGCTAATTTAAGCACATTCTCTTCAAATATGGGATTTTCACTAGGATTTTGTCCTACCAATGGAGTCAAAATAGTCAATGGTTCTACTTTATGGAAAGTGTACTCCTTTTCACCAACCATGACCTTCTTCTTTGTTACCCTCTATAATCCATCTGTATTAGGAGCAAACTTGACTCCCATTGATGATTGAGTCACTTTAGGAGCTAAGATCTCCACTTGTGCTCTACTTGGCTCTCCTGGGGTAGCCAATATTATTTCATCTTCCTTTTATAAATCCACAATCCATGGCTTGATCTATTAATACATAGGGATATTAATGGCTTGCATCATAGCCTAGGGATGATGTGCAGTAGGTACTTTCTATAATTTGGGTCCATAAGCAAGCCACTCTAGAATGGTTGGTCCATAAATTAAATTTTATTCACTAAAGAGGTTAACCTCACCCAAAGGAGGAGTAAAAGTCACCTTATATTTCTTATTCTTTACTATAAAAATGGCCAACTTAACCTTCCTCTTTGGAGGGGTGGTAATAGGAACTAGATCCAATACTTTCTTCCCCATTTATTCCTTTATTTCCTCCATTTATTCATGATCTAGCTCATAGACTAGTGATAAAATTTTGAGGGCATCCTCTATAGTCTCATTAGGGTCTAATTTTACCATATGAATCTCTTCAAATGGTAATCTTTATTCTTATGATTGGGATAAATAAGATGCAATCTCATCAAGCCTTCTTTCCCCTAGTATTTTCTCCATCCATGCCTCAAGTTTGTGCTCTATTTAGGGTTGATTTGATGGAGGGATATCTAATGTACTGCCTAGAAAATGATATTATTTGGTCCCCAATTTCCATATGTCATCCATCTTTTGGTTTCTTTCTAACCTAGATTCAGGCCTCAAGTTGTGATCTTTTATTCTTTTAGTGACTTCAAAATATGAAGATGCTTTTATGTATACATGGTCAAAATCCCTAGGTGGATGATCATAAGGTATATTTATTCCCTTAGTTTTTAAATGTTTTTTTACCCTTAGATGAGGGTCCCACTTATTGAGCTCATCAATTTTTAATTTGAATGTTGTTCTATGTTTGGTTGTTGCTACAATATTTTCCCATTGTTTGAATATGGTTCTCCAAATAGTTATTAGGAGGTTATGGAGGATCCCTTTCTTCTTGGTTATTCATAATCCATTAATTACATATAATAACTAATAGTATACCTCTTATTATTCAAGTTTATTAGGTACATGGATGGGAAGTTTGAGAGGCTAGTTCTAAGTTCCTTAAATCTTAATGATTATACAATCTAGATACAAACATATATCTCCCATGGTTTTGACATACTTCCTAACTAGTGGGATAATTCTCTTTATGGGATGACAAGTTATGGATTCACTAAGGGTAGGATAGATGAAATCATAGAATAATTGGACATGATCTCTGTATTTGAATATGTGCAGCTTCAAATAATATTGAGAGACTATTTATATCCCATTGGGTGACCATTCCCTCTGGTTGGGGATCTTCATTTTTTCAAAAATGGCATCCAAAAGGTGTGACATCATGAAAAAATAAATACTTTTCTTATTTTTGATTGCAAAAATATACCTTCTCAAAGAAATGTAGATAATTTCACATAAAGGAGGGGTCAGCTACTTTTCAACCATGAAGTAGACTATAGGCACCTAGACCTAGTCTACGTAATTAGTGGTTGCATTACCACATATTATATTCATCATTATCATAATCATCCTAATTTTAGGCTTGAATTAGCTAATTAGGATGTTCATATTGAAGTTTTAAGACTTGGTTCCTAGAATATAGCCACAATGTTACAATGTCTTTCAAATTGTTCTTTTGGGCCCAAACATTGATAAAAGGTAGGTCAACTTGGGGTTTAAGCAATTTATAGTAGTTTTTAGCTATTATATTAGAAATATAGGATACATTTATACAAGTATGTTCTTGATTAACATCCTCTTATTAATTTTACCATCTTTAAAAATAGGAACAAGAATATCGATATAATGAAGTACCTCGGGTTTTATTTCCATATAATGTAAGCCTATCATTTGGATTGTAACTATGTCATAGTAGATCCTCTTGGAAGACACATTATTCTCTTCTTCCTAGGTGATGGTGGGTTGGTCTTTAATGGTCTACAAAAGCTTAGACCAATTAGTGTTTCCTATAGTTAGAGCAGTGGCATCTAACTTTGTATCTTTAAAAATCCTACCCTCAACTTTTGTGGTCAAATAGAGCTCCATATCTTCTTTTAAAACACCCTTCTTAGCTATCATGGTTGCAAATTGATCAAATTAATCACTAGTAGAGTGTAATTTGATTCTAGATTGAATTATCCTTACATAGGTGATAATTCAATGTTTTTTAGTTTGATTATGATAAACATAGGGTCAAATTAGGGTTTATGTACTTGCTAGGGATTTTTTAGAGGTATTCATAGTGCTTTAATGGTGGTAGCAAGTTCAAATAATGAGTTATATGCCTTAGATTTTATTTGCATCATGTATTTATACCTTTGCCTTTCATGGGTCCACAAAATCTCTTAGTCTATTTTGGAACGTATGTGGATTTGCCATGTTGTATAACTCATTATATTTAAAAAGTGACTATTTTTCCTTTAATACATGTGTCAACATCTCATTGAGTCTTGGCTTTTTCAAAATTCTACCTCATCTGACACCATTGATTTGGATTAAGAATGTAAGATGTTTTTGGTTGATTTTATGTTATGTCTAAGATTATGCCATGTGTCACTTTAGTAAGCCTTCTTTTTGTTTCCATATATCATTTTCCATTTAGGAAATATCTTTGAACCACATGGAAACTTCTCATTTATCCTTGGGCCATTTAAAAATTCAACTTTCAATGTGTACCATTAGATCATGGTTTCATGGATCAATGTGCACCATTAATCTAGATCCTCTAGGTTATATCCTTTTTTATGTGAGCCATTGAATTTCTATCTCAATCTCTACAATGGTGACACTTTTCACCTTTTTTCTCTTCTCAAGGTTTCACTAAAAAAATTATTGAATATTCAGCATTGATTGAAATGCATACATCTGGTTGCACACTGTTGATCTCTAGGATAATGCTCAAACTTTAATTATCCATTATGGTCATGAAACTTGTCATCTCTAAGCTTGTTTGTAGGTCTTGTTAAATTTTCAAACTTCAATTTGCACCATTAGATCATATTCAGCTGATCAAACATGCTCTATTAGATCTCAATCTAATGGATTGAATGCCATTGGATGTTCATTATTCTCTTGCATAAATTGTGATACTTGTCACCGTATCACTTTTCTTGGGATCCATTGAAGCTTTGACTTGATACGCATCATCAATCAAAATATATAATCTCAACTACATACCATTGATTTTTGGTAAGATGATCAAGCTTTAATTTGGGATCATGGTTTGACTTTTCAACTCTAACCTTTCACCATTGGATCAACTTTGCCAGACCAAATGCACACCATCGATCCTATGGACAATAAAATAAAGTAGGGCTCAATAAATATAGAAAACTTAGGATAAAGTTTTGGTCTATGGTTTTATTCATGTTTATAAACATGATAAAGCCTTAGGATAAAATTTTAAGCTAGGTTTTAAAAATTAATAAAGGGGGAATTGCATTTAGTTATTCCATGAAAATAATAAAGAATTAAGGGGGTCCCGGGATGTAAAGAAATTATCATGAAAGTTTATACTAAAATTTTATTCATGTCAATAAACATGATTAAGACCTTAGGATAAAGTGTAAGCTAAGTTTTAAATAAATATAAAGTGTAAAGTTACCCCATATAAATATGAATTCAAATTAAAAGGTCCTAGGTTAAAATACATTATAAGGTATAAAATCCTATGTTTTAACATTGTTTACTCATGAATTCAATCAACCATTAAAGACTTAAATATGAACAAAGGGTTAAATTATCATTTAAATTTTTAAACCCTAAAAATTATTCACCCATTTGAGACTCTATTAAACCTAAATCTTAAAAACACATGAAGCAATCATTAGCAAAATTAGGGAAAATAAGACAAGAATCAAATGGAGACATACTATTCAAGATAAATTATAACTAGGTGTGGGTGATATTCAAATAAAGAACTCAGATCAAGTGGAATTTTTCAATTCAAAGCATAAATTTATAAAATATTGAAATAAGGGTCCCCATTTTTATAAATGGTGGCATTTTGACCTAAAAAAATGGTGACTTCTAGGGGAATATAGAAATATTTTAGAATTCAAAGACTCTAGTTTAGACTAATAACTAGGATACTTATTCCACATGATCAGGTACCATAGTTAATATCAACCCATAATTAAGACAAGTCTTACACATTCAGAATTAGGATCAAACATCTAAACATAGCCATGTTGTGTGTGTGCTTTAATTCCACTTACTGATTGCCATAGAGTTTAGAGAACAACTTCTAGATTTATGACCTTGACCATTAACATTAACTTATAGCATATTTAGATGTTCATTAAAAATAATTTTTTAGCTTAGGGAAGGCTTGGGCATTGATTTTTTTTATCCACATGTCCATATCCTTGATAGAGATACCTTTGGATCTACTCAATGCCTTGCTCCACTACCAGCTATGCATCCATAGCCTAGTGGAGATTACCAGAATCACCTTTGATTATAAAGCTTTTGAATTTTTTAATAAAAATATTATTTTTGTATTTTTTAGATATGTTTCTATATTTAAAAAAGGTTAAGAACTATAATAACCATGTTTTGGGATTTTTTCAGATGTTTGATCTTTAAACAATCATCCTTGGTTGTCAAATTTGTCCTAGGTAATTAATGATTTTTAAGTGAAAACATGACTTTGTCTTAATAATTTAAACTTTAATCATAAATAAGTAATAATTAGAAAAATTAGACTTGGATCAAGGACCAAGTTTAAGCTTTTTAGGGACAACCATCCTAGATGCCAGCCCTTACCAACTTCTTAAAATTATAATATCAAGCTCATATTTTAAGATCCATGATCAGTCATTTGGAGAAGTCATACCGACATTTTTGATTTGTTTACCTTTGATAAATTACATGAATTGGAGCTTAAGGACTATATTTAAAATACTTATTGAAATCAAGGAATAATAAAAATGAAAGGAAACACACAACATGAAAATAAACAAGCAACAAGAAAACAAATATTTACATGTACTATGTACAAACAAAAAATAGAAAAGAGACATAATTTAATCCTATCTACACTAATCCTAACTAGTCTTACATATTACTTCATGTAGGCTTATGGTGGAGTAGTAGAGAATTAGTGCTTGAGATATTTCCCATTTGTTGGCAATGTGAACTTTGATCTTTAAAAGTATTTGAGCTTAAAGGTGTTGTCTCCTAGTATTCCATCAATTTGATAGGGACCAATCGACAAGGGAGTGAATTATCCATGCTTTCCCTTTGGTTTAGATGTTTTATCCTAAATAATAACCAAGTTACCTTATTTAAACACCTTAATTTAAGAATTTTTGTCAAACCATCTCTTCACTATGGTTTGATGCACACTGAAATTAGTATAAGCTTCCTCTATTGCATCTTTCAGTTGGATAATGTCAAGTAACCTTGAACTTGTAAACTCCTGATATTATCATTCCTTGTACTCTTACATAAACTTGTAGTTTGTAAGCTTGAGTGTGGTGGGGAATATAGGTTCTTGACCATATACTAGGTAAAACGGTGATGCCTTTAAAGCTTGATTGGCTCTTGTTATATCAACCCAAAGGGCATACTTAAGTAACTTGTGCCATGTTCTTAGTTTATCACTAGTATAATTTTTGATGGCTTTTATCAATTTTTTCTTATTTGAATCATAAACCCAATTACCATAAGGGTAATGGTTTAATTAAAACTTGAGGAAATGTTATTGTCATATGCCCACTCAGTCACCTCAGTTGACATAAAAGCAAATCCATTATCACAAACTAAAGACACTAGTGTTCTAAATTTGGTACATATCTTACATTGCTTATTTACTACTACTTATGTCCATCTGGTGTAGTTTTTAGTAGCAATGAACACATAATTATGTCCCTCTAAATAATTGGGATTGGCATCATGAAAAACTAGGTACTTTTCTTCTATTTGATTTCAATAATCTACCTACTTAAATAAATGTAGATAATTTCACATAGAGGAGGGGTCATTTACTTTTAAACCATAAAGTAGAATATAGGCACCAAAACCTAGTCTACATAATTAGTGGTTGAATTCTCACATAATCTATTCAGCATGGTTGTAATAATCATAATTTTAGGCCTAAATTAGCTAATTATGATGTTCTTGTTGAATTTTAAAAATACCTGGTTCCTAGAATATATCCATAAGGATATAATGTCTTTCAAATTGTTCTTTTGGGTCTAGTCATTGATATAAGGTAGGTTAACTTAGGGTTTGGGCAAATTATAGTGGTTTTCAAATGCTACAATATAAATATAGGCTACACTTTTATGATTATGTTTATTTTTTAACATGCCCTTATCAATTTTACCATCTTTAAAACTAGGATCAAGAATGTCTACACAATGAAGTACCTCAATTTTTGTTGCCACATAATGTAGGCCTATCATTTGGATTGAAACTATGTCATTGTAGAGCCTCTTGGTAGACACATTCTTCTCTTCTTCTTGGGTGATGGCAAGTTGGTATTTAATGGTCTAGAAAAGCTAAGACCAATTATTGTCTCATATATTTAGAGTAGTGGTGTTGAAATATGTATCTTTTAAAATCCTACCCTTAGCATCCATGGTTAAATAGAGCTCCACATCTTATTTTAAAACACCCTTCTTAGTTGTCATGCTTACGAATTGATCAAATTTCTCACTAGTGGAGTGTAATTTGATTCTAGATTGAATTATCCTTGCATAGGCAATAATTTAATGTTCTTTAGTTTGATTATACAAGGTTGAATTGGGACTTCCATACCTCCTAGGGTTTTATGAAGGTTTTCACAGTGCTTTAATGGTGGTAGCTAGTTTAAAAAATGAATTCCATGCCTTATATTTTGTTTGGATCATGTATTTATACCTTTGCCTTTTGTGGGTCCATAAAATCTCTTAGTCTATCTTGTCACTTATGTGGCTCCATCATGTCATATAGCTCATTAATATTTAAAAAGTGACCATTTGTCCTTTAATAAACATGTTAACATCTCATTGGTCTCAGCTTATTGAAAATTCTACCTAACCTCACACCATTGATTTCTATCTAGAAGGTAGGATGTTATTTGTCAATTTTATGCTTAGTGTCCAAGATTATGCCATTTTTAGCTTTAGTGAGCCTTATTTGTGCTTTCAAATATCATTTTCCATCTATTCCAATGTCTTTACACCACATGGAAACTTTTGATTTATCCTTAGGCCATTTTAAAATTCAACTTTTAACATGCACCATTAGATCATGGTTTTACGGATCAACATGCATCATTGATCTAGATCCTCTGGGCTCTATCCTTTGCTCTGTGAACTATTGATTTTCTATCTTAATCTTCATGATGGTGACACTTGTCACTATTTTTCTCTTCTTGAGGCATCATTAAGGTTTTAACTAAATGTGCACCATTGATTCAAATGCATACATCTAGTTGTGCACCATTGATCTCTAAGATAATGATCAAGCTTTAACTATCAATTAAATTCATGACACTTGTCATCTCCACACTTTCTTATAGGGATTTTTTGATATTCAACCTTCACTTCACACTTTTAGATCATGTTCATCCAATCAAACACAATCTGTCAGATCTCAATCTCAGGGATTAAACACCATTGGATGCTCATTGTTCTCTTTTCAAAATTATGACACTTGTCACCTTCTCACTTGTCTTAGGGCTTCATAGAATCTTTGACTTGATATTCACCATTGATCTAAATGTATACTCTTAGCCATGCATCATCAATCTTTGGAAAGATGATCAATCTTTAACTTGGGGTCATGGTTTGACTTTTCAACTCTAATCTCACACCATTAGATCAACTTTACTTGATCAAATGTGCACCATCGATCATGTGTATAATAAAATAAAGTAATTAAGGCTCAAAAAATATAGATAACTTAGGCTAAAGTTTTATTATATGGTTTTATTCATGTTGATAAACATGATAAAACCTTAGGATAAAATTTTATTCTAAATTTTAAAACATAATAAAGGGGACCATATGTTTACTTAGTACATCCAAATAATAAATAATTAGGGGCATCTCAAGACATAAATAAATTAGCATGAAGGTTTATACCAAGGTTTTATTCATGTTAATAAACATAATTAAGACCTTAGGATAAAGTGTAATCTAAGATTTAAACAAATGTAAAGTGTCCCCACATAATTTTCAAATTAAGTGACCCCACATAAATTTGAATTCAAATTAAAAGTTCCAAGGTTAAAAGACATTCTAAGGTATAAAACCCTAGGTGTTAACATTGTTTACTCATGAATTCAATCAACCATTAAAGACTTAAATATTAACAGAGGGTTAAATTATCATTTGAATTATGAAACCCTAAACATTGTTCACCCACCATAGACTCCATTAAACTTGCATCTTGAAAACATATGAAGCAACCATTAGAAAAATTAGGAAAAATAGGACAATAATCAAATGGAGACATGCTAGTTAATATAAATGAAAACTAGGTGTGGGTGATATTCAAATTAAAAAAATCAAATCAAGTGGAATTTTTCAATTTAAAGCATAAATTTGTAAAATTTTGAAACAAGGGTCCTCATTTTCAAAAATGGGGGTATGTTGACCTCAATAGAAGTATGAAAATTTTGTAATAAAATAGAAGACACATGAACAACTAATGTTATAAAAACACACACAATTAAGTCAATTAATCATACTAAATCAAGTTAGGAAGTATGAAAATAAAAACAAAATGAAAGTATAAAACAAATTAATCACACTAATTTAAGCTAGGAAGTATGAAGGATTTAATAAAATGGTTATAAAAATACACACAATTGGAAAATAAGAAGATAAAAGTGAAAAATTTATGAATTAATAGTAAATCAATATGGGAAGTATGACAATGATGTGTAACTCATAATCAAACACTACTTATCTCAAATTTGACAAAAATTTTCATTATAACTTGGCTATAGTATGACCTAGGTATTGAAATATTTTGCGAGGATGGCTTAGTCATATCCATGGTTTTAGAGTAAAACTTATAAAGGGAACACCAATAAATTGGAAACATTTATGGGAATAATTTTTTTTTTTTTTTTTTAATCTGGTAATTTATGAGGAGGGCCTAGTCCTATATATGGTCTTACACTTCAACTCATAAGGGGATCACCAATGAGGTGAATCACAATAAGGAAATGTTTTATTATGGTAATTTGTGAGGAAATCCTAGTATTATCCATGGTATTACATTAAAACTCACAAAGGGAAACCCTAGGTAAAATGATTAGTTAATAAAATGATACTTCTCAAGGGGAAATATTAAGAATTTTGTAATGAAAGAGGGAATGTAAAAATCATGACATAGGAATCGATGAGAATATCTTAGGAATTTTGAGGCATGATAGGTACAAAGGAGAGACACTAAGAGACTAGTTACCATCAAAATACAAAGGATACCTACTCAAAATAAGCACAAACTTATATAAGAAAATAGGTGAGATACTAAGATCAACTCATGTTAGTTATATGAGAAATAAAATTAAAATGGACTTACTTTCCCACATCATGTTCCTCATTTTTTATGACCTTTTATAGAGGCATCTATCTACTATGAAGATTAGGTATTTATGTGAGAAAGCATGTAGCACTAAAATATTTTTTTATTCTCCTATCCCAATCTACTAGCCTACCACACCCCAATCGACCTCAACTTTATCATGATTCCAAATTTGTATATTGATCTTCAATTATAAATAGTATATGTGCTATGAATCATGTCTTTTAGTGTGATTTGACTTTTGAATTTATATATTTCATTTTGAATTATTGTTTTTTTCTAAATGATTTGGCTTTTAAGTTTTTTATGGATTTTATGATTCCTCTTCCATATGTATTTTGAATAACCAACATTAGTGATAAAATTGATACACATGAATGATCTTTATACTTTGGTTCAAGGAAGCTAAGTATCCAAGGATATGACTGACTAAACACTTAGGCTTATCTATGAACTAGTATGTAATCTCAAGTTTTAACCATATGTATGCTTAGTATGTGAAAGGAATATAAAGTAATAAAGGGAGATCCAAAGTAGATCAGTAAATATAAGTACAATTAGATGTCTTATTTTCTAACTAATTATATGGTAAACAAATATTACTAGGGGAATCATGGTTTGTATAACCAAGTCACAATATTAATTATCTAATTTTTAAGTTATAAAAGATAGAAAATAATCAATATAAAATAAAAATAATCCATGAAATAATGGAAATCATAAACATAAGTGTGAAATCATGAAAATAATGATAAGAAACCATAATAAAAGGAAATAAAATGAAACCACATAAAGCATAATATAAGGATACATATAAAATAGATAGGTGAAACCAAACTTGACACATAGTCAACTGTATAAGATATATAAAAATGGAACATAAATGCAATCCAAAATCATAATGAAGAAAAGTGTAAAATGACACCATGCCAAGTTCAAAAATACTGATAAATTTTCCCATAAATATTATCCATGACATTTGAAACATCTTTATGAATCTAGATCCTGATAGAATCTAAAGTCTCATCAAACCTCATGGAAAGTTGTACAAAGACTTATTTATAAATCTCATTAATTGAAAATGTGGGTGTAGCGAAAGGATCATTCTCATGATAAATACTATGTATAGGATACTCAAGGAGAGGAATAGGTGTGTGAATAGGAATAGTATTTATAAAGTGAGAAGGAAGAACCATCGATGAAGAAGGAACATTTTTCTTATGTTTGTGACCTATGGAAGGAGGAATTATTGATGTGGGTGTTAACTAAGAATGATCACAATGGTGATTCTATAGATTGCAAAAATTATTGGTATGATGGGTACTGCATTGGCACCAAATATAGTATACCTCCCTATATTTAGTGATATACTCAAGTAATAACTTAGGAGTAGGTATAGCCTTGTCTTCGGTTTGAGTAGTGGTAAGACATAGTATGTTAATGTATTGCCTAAGTTTATGGTAATGAGTGAAAGAGTCATTATTTTTCCCATAAAAGCAACAGATGCATTTTTTATTAGGTTTTTTATATCCTACTAATGGAATAAGTAGAAGGAAAAGCTAGGGATAAATGATATAACTGGTAATATCTGGTCCAATGATTAAAAACTTTTTGCATATCAAAATAAGGTTGATTGACCCATTTTGTGGGCATGGGATCAAGCTTTGACAAAGGAAGAAGGAAATCAAAAAGAAAGTGGGGCTGAAATAGAAATTATACTAAGATCATATGAAGGTAAATTAGGTGTAAAAACTAGATTAGGCTCAATTGAAGGTGAGGCTACTCACATGGAAGGATTAATAATAGTATCTAACATGCCTAGAGGAAGTATACTAAAAATAACCTAATATCTATCAAAGTATTAAGGACCTATCATGGAATGATCTATAACCATACTCTTGAGAGGCTTTAATAAAATTGGAGGTATATCACATGACCACTCCATCTCTACCCTATGAAAAATGGGAAGAAGACTATAATTAGGTACTATAAAGGAAGGAATGTTAAAATATGAATGAAAATATTGAAAAAAATAAGTGTGATATCAAAGAATCTCAATATTTATAGCTTGGACAAGTTTGGCTAAAAATGGGTCATGTAAAGCATAACCATCATCATAGTTAGGTGTATGTAAGTTAATGTTATAAATAGGTATGATGTTTTTGTCAGAAGATGCATGATGGATAGAATGTCTAGTCTTGGTTAAGACAATAGGTATATCATAGATAGGAGGTTGATGGGATTGAGGTTGAAAAGAGGGAAGAAGTTGGGTGATGATATGAGGGGATAGATCTAAAGTTTTGATCTTGAGGCTAATTTCATCCATCTCATCATCATTGAAATATAGGAGGTTAAATGGTATGTTTCTAATTATTTTAGGGTGACCATTATAACCTCTATTAGGATTGACAAGATAATTAAACAATTGAGATTCCCTAAATAGGATACTAGGGAAAGGTTCAAGTTTAGGAATTTTAAATACATCACATTCTTGGAATTTTTCAAAATTCCAAGGGTTTGTGTCTCCTTGAATATTGTAAATAGCACCATTATGGGTAAATTTTATGTATTGGCACACAGATTAGGTGACTACTCTCATATGATGAGTATAAGGTCTACCAATTAGGATGATATGAGAGAGGGGAAAGTTAAAGATCATAACTTTCACACAAATAGTGATAGGAGGGATGGTATTGGGAATCTACATGCATCCTAGTGGAGGCATTTGAATTCTATCATATCTTTGACATGTGTCATTTGTAGAATGAAGGTTTCATTCAAAATATACAAGTGTATTAATAAAATCAAGGGAATAAATGAAAGTATTTGAAACTTTATCAATTAAGGCATGATTAACTTGGATATCACCAATTTAGGTGTTAATGAGTAGAGGAGGATCATCTGCATGAATGAGAATCTCATCAAGAATCATGAAAGTGATAGGAAACTTAAGGGAAATGGAAGTGTCCATTATTTCATCATGTATGGACATATCTTCACATTTTTTAGGAATATTATCATTGGATCTAGACAATGTAACTTCACATACTTCTAGAGGAGGATGAGTGATGTTCATTTCGAACAATAATTGAATTATATTTATTTAATGATGGGGGATGTTCACATTACTTCAAGGAAGGTTATTTAATATGGGAGATTAAAAAATTTCCCAATGGGGTCCCATTCATCATAACCCATGGGAGGATTTCTAGATATAGGCACATAATGTTGTAAGAGCTCTTAAGAAGGAGGGTTGCAAGTACAATTAAACTTATGCTGATAAGATGTAGTTGGTTTGGGTTGAGTAAAAATAGGTTGATTGACTTTAGGTGGTGGGATGGTTGGTTGAATTATTTCTTGTGGTTGGGTTAAATAAATAAAGTTAGAAGTTTGGGGAATGTTATCTTGGTGTGTAGATGTTGGGGGAATAGTAGAGATAGTATGAGAGGTATAATCAAGTTGAATTATTGAGAATGTTTCTTGGAAGTTTATAAGGTACTCTTTCCTAAATCCATTAGATGGTATGGGTAAGTATCCTGAATGTTTTGAAATATTAGAGAGGTTTGATGTGTGGGTGTTAGATTAGAGTCAATAGAAGCAACTAATCTTCACATGTTAATCATATTAACCACATTATCTTCATTATTATTGAGGTATTTAATAATTTTAACATTTTTTGTATAAGGATTAGTATTTTTAGTGTTATCTTTATGGTTGGGAAGAGGATATTTATATATATCAAGATGAACATTGGCTTGATTGAAAGCTTGGTTTTTGTTTTGAGTTTCATGGGATTTAAAATCTATGTCATATGCTTATTGACACTTGAAAATAATTGATTCATGATCAAATTTTTGGCCAAGAATAAAATCTTCTATAATTGTCTGCAAGTCTCATGGGAGTGGCCCAAACTTGTATGAAACCAAAAAGAAAACGGATCATACCATGATTTCATTAGATGAGTGGGGTAAATATCTCATGGTAGAGGTATTGTAATAAGATTTTGAATAAGGATAATAATTTGTGTAAATTAGTGTTTTTTTTTGAGAAAATATAGGAGTATGAGTGTTGTTTGGAGGGGGAGCATATTCCATAGCATTGTTTGGAGTGATTGCTTGAATGTTGTGAATAGTGTCAAAGGTATTAGTAACACCATCATTATTTCCATGATGGTTTTTACTTTTAATAACCATACGATTTCTCATTTTAGGAAAGTCTTTTTTCTTATCTTGTTCAAGGGATTATTTAAAATTTCATAGAGAGATAGAGAATCCTAACCTGACATTATAATTTGGGGTAGAGAGCATTAGTTAATAGGTGTAATAGCTTATCATCCACCATATTATGATCACATTATTTATATAATTTATTCCATCATTTTATGAAGGCTTGTGTCATTTCATTTTCAATTTGTTTATAATTTATAAAGTGAGCTAAGTTGTACTAGGGATGACCACTCATTTAAAATTCTTGGACTAGTGAGTTAACCAAGTCTTCAAGACAAGTGATAGAATGGGTTTTTAATTTATTTTACCAATATAAATAATCTTCTAATATTTTTTTAGATAATATTTTGATAGTGAAAAATGTATTTAGTTTGAATTAACATTTATAAAGCTTACAAATTTCTATAAGTGCAATGTGGGAATGGTGGACCCATTATAGGTGATGGTAGGTGTTATAACTCCTATGTCAATAATATAAATTTTAGGTATAAGAGGTTTATTTTTTAGATGTTTAATTATTTTACTAATGAGGGGTGGTTGGGGAATAAGGTTACCATGGGAATCCCTAGGGGGGTGGGGGCATTTATATTTTTTGCTCCCCATAAAACTTGTTGAGGTTGGTTTTGAAGGTTAATGAGATGGTTTTTCATCTGCATCATTTGATTTGCATTATTGGTTTGAAAATTATGCATTTTATTTAGTATATTTAATAAGATTTGATGATTTTGGGAAATATTTTGATTACTATATGAAACATATGATGCATTAGTATTAGTATTGATGTCTTGAGTTACACTTTGAGTATTAGCATGCACCATACTAGTGGCATGAGAAGCATTGGTAGCAAAGGAAGCAATAGTATCATGGTTAGCATTGGTAGAAAAATATTTACTAGTGGTATGGTTAAGGGGAAGGGTATTTTGAAGAGGCCCATTAGAAGTTGAACCTACCATGTTAGTAGAGATAATTGGCATAGAGGTTCAATAAGTCATAGAATAAGATGTCATGGCATGTGAAAAAGACATAATAGAAGGAAAAGGTTGAGAGGAAAATATATTTTTTCCCCCAAATCCATGAGATAAGGTAGGGGAGGGTAAAAGGGATTCTTATACATAAGGACTTATCATAAGATTATAAATGGTTGAAGGGTCTTTTCCTCTATTTTCAATGAATTCATTTATGAAGAAGAGTATTTTAGTTATGTACTATAAATTACACTCATATTTTAGGGAGAACAAAGGATGATGAACTTAGGATGAATGGGTAGGATTCCCTTAATTGGTAGTGTGAGTGGAAACATGGGCATTGCTTTCATCCAAAGTGGAAGCCAAAATCTATGTTTTGGGAAACCTATTAAGATTGGTAAAACTCATCATGTTTATCTTATTTAATAGTATTATCCTTAAATAGTAAATTCATGATGAAATAAAGAGGCTAAAAATTTTATGGATAGAAGGATCAGTTGATAAGATATATAATTCAACTAATTGATAATGTTTTGTAAAATAGGAAATAAAATAGGGAAGAACTGGACACAATCATATAAGTTGACTAAGTACTCCTAGATAGGAAACAAAATAGGATGAAAAGAGGACATAGTCAGATAGTTTGAATGCATAATGAAAGATAAGAAATAGAATATAAAAATATACATAGTTGAACAAGTCAATTGTGTAATTTAGAGGGATAAATTGAATGGGATAACAATGTAAATAGTCATATAAGATGATTATGTACTGAAGGGAATCAATATTAATAGGCTGTAATAAAATGAGTTAATTGGGATGATAGTTTTTTAAAAATAGTAAAAAAAAATAAAGATAATATCTAAGAAAATAAAGTGAAGCACACAATAAATTATATCAATGTGATTGATCTAATTGGAACACACAACACAAACCTTGCACTAACACTAGCTAATATAAGTTTTATAATATAAAAGACTATGATCAAAGATCAAGTAGTAAACTTGAATGTAAATGCTAGATAATTTTTCATTCCTAAATGTTTCTAAGTTAAATTTTAAAATTAATTTTATGGGGAGTTGGTTGTAATAAGGAACTAGAAAGCAATCTATGGATAGTTTTAGGTGGTCTAGGCTGAAAGGGATCTGTATTGGCAATGATACTAGCTTGTTATTGGGGCCTACCCCATCAATTAATAATACCATAGTTATAAGTGTGTTAAGTGATTTTCCAATATATAACATCAACCACATTTTTATACTTGGGAAAAAAACCAAGTCATCTTCTTTATTGGTGAAGAAATCCAAGTAGGAATACCTTGGGAACAAAAATGGGTAATGTTTTTTTTTTTTTTTTTTTTTTTTTTTTTTTTTTTTTTTTTTTTTTTTTGTGTAAAGTGATTTAGAAGTGTGAAAAAAATAAAAACAATGTGACTAAATTGGTAAATTTTAAAAACCACATAAATAATCTATGTTTTCTACTCAAGTATACAACTAATTGAAACAAAAAGTGAACTAATTACTATCAAAATAGGTTAATTTATTTGAATGTGAAGAGTACAAAGTTGATTCAGGAATATGCAAATAGTATAAAATAGAGTTGATAGGGTCTCTACTATTTTACATAATAAATATCTAGAAGAATATAATAGAACATGTCAATTGTGTCTTATATAAATAAGATAGGCTATAGAACTATGTTGAGCTAGTCAACCTAGTTTGTTGTAGGGTTATATTTTTATAGACTACAAACTTGTGAAAAATAATACTACTAATGAAAATAGAAATGAAAGAGAAGGTAATAATGAATGTTGGTCATTTTCATTATGATTAGTTTTAAAATTTTAGGTTGTGTTGTTCAAGTGATAGTCTAAATATTTTGTGAATATAATCAACTAAGTCGGTGGAGTTTACAAAACTTGTATGCTGAAAAAAGAATCTATGAATATAGTCAACTAGCTCAACCATGTCTACAAACCTGTAAGCTAAAAAATAATAATTATAAATAGAGTCAATTGGATCGACTATGTATTCAATCTTATAACTAAATAATAAGACTGTGTCAAGTTGATCAATCCAATCACCTATATTTAGAGAAGACCTGCATAGATAGAATAGAGTTATAATGGTATGACTTTGTGTTAAGCTTGTGTACATATTTATATAATGATATTTACAATTTTTATATAGTAATTCAAAAGTAAAAATATATAATATGATGATAAAATTAATGCATGAAATAAAACCTACAAGGGTTTGATTCACATTGGGTTTAATAGAATGTATATGAATGAAAATGTAGTTGCCCTATTAATCAATCCTAGTTCAGAGAAGATAAATCCTACTTACACTTTTATTTGTTAATACACTAGATATTTAGAGTCATGACCAAGATGGATCTACTATACCTAACCAAGGAATATCTTAACACAATAACATCACTAGAGATGGTTCTAAATTCTATAATCAATCAACTCTATGCAATAACCATAACTAGGTCTTATGTTTTCATATTCACTAAATAAATCACAAGTAAATTAAAATCCAATCTAGTGCTCACCAAAGACTATGGCACAAAGTGGGGGTAATAAATATAAAAATTAAACGTGCATAAAAGATCTATACTCAAGTTAATGTATAGGAAATCCTAATACATGGGAAAGAAGTAAATATGCTAATCTATCTATTTTAACAAAGGAGGAATAAAGTTATGAATACTTACCTTTGAATACAAACCCGTTGATCCTCAATCTCTCCCTTGGCCAAGGTGCTTTGCAATAGGTTATTTTGGTATGTAATTATAACAAAGATACATTATCTCTAGGATACTCAACTTATTTAAGCATCTAAAAGACTTCTCCATAATACAAGATCTAGATCTCCAAATAAAGTATTGAAACCCTAAGTAATGTTCCTCAAGTAGAATGGTGGATAGGTAGATGCAAAATATAATATTATTATTCTTCTCTTATCTATTTTAAATGATAGAAATTGATGTGTATATATATCTAAATATAGTCCTCAACCTTTCCAAGAGTTTAGCCGATAGGGTTATACCAATTTGACTCTATATTATTATTTTAATAAAATAAGTTAGGTCCTAGTATAGGTTGACCAAGGCTAACCTAAACACATAATGTGCAAATATTAATTAGAATACAAGGATATCCTAGGCTAATATTATTATATAAATTTCAAAAATTATTTTATGCTTAGGTAGGGGATAAGTAATGTGATGAATTCCTTGGAGGAGTGTGTAAGAGAGGAGGCACAACTTAGGGATGTGTATAGGAGATGGTTGTGTAGATAGCAAGTAGTGGTATAGGGTAAAATAATCCTATGAAACACTAATGGTCTACCTATTAGAGAGATTTTAATGATGTCATGGAAATTAAATTAAGGTATCCAAGTGAGTGAATGAAGTACCTTTTTAGTCTAAGTGACAATTACAAAGTGTGTAATGTGTTTGTTCTAGTATGCTTGAAGGAGGCTTGGTTGATCTTTAGTTTTGACATGGCTAGAAATGTTTAGGGATGAATATGGAGTATTATTAATGTGTAATGGGTCATATAAGAGGTTTTATATGCTTTGAGTTATTATTTTCATGATTGGATTTCATTTGGTTGATCATTGTTTTCATCTAGACCTTTTGGGTCCAGTGGTAGAAAGTATGACTAAGTAGTTTGTTGATGTCACCATTTCCATGTGTGGATGAGTCAGGGGGAGTTGGTCATATGGTTATGATCACATTTGTACCTATTTTTTATTCAAAAAGTCTCAATTCTATAAATTAAGTTTGAATAAATATATTCAAGTGCAAATTTGGGCTCTCAGGCATTTTGACAGTGTTTTCCTGTACTTAGCCAAATTTGTAATGTGGTAAGAAAAGCTAAGTATTTTGATAGTCGCATATATCACATGTGTGGATGTTTCAGGAGAGGTTATCATATGGGTTTGTTTATTTTTTTGTTTAGTTTATTTTTTATAACTCTTAGGTTACGCAATGAAGTGCATCAAAAGTTATACAGGTGCAAAGTTGGCCTTTCCAAATATTTCTAGGCATAATTGGCTCTGTGAATAGATAAATATAAGGAGGCATTTTAATGTCATTATATATCACACATGTGAGGATTATAGTATAAAATTAACACATGGTTGGATTATCTTATGTGATGATATCATATGTTCTAAATTTTAGAATATGCACTTGAGCAAAGCAAAAGATATGGAGGTGGAAAGTCGACCTTAAAAATAGATTGCAATGGTCCCCATACTTAGTCTATTTTGCATTATGTTAAAGATCAGAACCAGATGGAGATTTAATAGCTCATGAGAATTAATATATTGAATATATATATTTTTAATCAAGTCAAATAGGTCAAAATATTTTTTTTTTATCAGAGTTAAATACCATTACCAAATGAAGATCCAACGGTGCATAGGTGATTGTACAAGATTGATCTAATGGTCATGTTGAGTGAGATGGTAATAAGTGCATGATGTTTATTACTATAAGCGATAATAAGGAATATGAGGGTAATATGTTTCATAGTCATAAGGATTCTGATCAAGATTGAATGGTGAGTTATAGAAGATAAAGGCATGGTTGATCTGTAGAGATCGATGGTGTGTGTTGAGTCAATATTGCAAGATTGCACAAGATGAGGTCAAATATTTGAGGTTTAACATTTGAAAATGTTGTAATATGAGTTATATTTTGATATTAATAAAATAATATCAATGGATTTTGATTGATTTAAATTATTTAGGACATAATATGTGAGCATAGTTTTTGATGTTTAACTTTGACCATTTGAATTCAAATATTTGAATTTAACAAAGGAAAGACTAGTGCCTAGTTCTTGAGCCATAACTTTTGATATATGCATAATTTGACCATGGTATAAAAATATAATTTTAGAGGAATATAAGGAACATTTGGAAATATATATTTGAAGTTTTTAATATATGTAAAATCAAATATATTGAGCTCTAAATCTAATTATGTGTTTGACTATGTTTTACAAGTAACCCGAGAAGGGTAATTGAGCTCATTCTAATATTGTTTTAATTTTTAATGATGAATTAGCTATAGGATAATGTTATAGACTCTATTATGATCATTTATTTTTATTATTAAGGTTTTAATAATATTATGTAATATTAAAAAAGGTTTAGAAGTTGATTGTGTATTTATTCATGGTGATTGTGTGCACATAATGTTGTTTGAGCAAATTGTCCTTTAGTAGAAGAGTGTTTTGGTGATTGTGAGAATTTTAGGATGTTAAAAGGGTAATTTTTAATGGTTCCATTCATTTATAAGTGGTTTTTTGTTCTTATTTTGCATGAATAAGTGTCAAAGAGGTGAATGGGTCTCCATAGGACCTAAAAGGTGACTTAGGCCTATTTGAAAGAGTGTTGTGCTTAAGTGTGACCCATGTAAGATGCCTTAAGGATGAATAAATATATTATGGATGACAATTAAATATTATTATCTTGATATTCATGAATGATATATATATAATGAAATAAAACATGATGGATTCTAGACTTTTAGAGAAGATTTGTATAAGGTGTGCATGTGAGAGTTGTGGAGCGAACGAGAAGTAGATGTTCCCAATGGATGGGTTGAGAAGTAGATTAGATTTTTTATTGTGTGTATGACATATATTTCATACTTATGATGTCACAATAGTGCTATTGTGGTTTGATAATATGCAAAGAGGTTTGAGTGTGCATATGAGGATAATTTTATTAAAGGAGAGAGATTATGGCATGCCTATGTGAGAGGGTTGTATGAGGTAGAGAGAGAATTTTTGTAGGTGTTATACAAATAGAGATCCATCATTAGGTGTTAAATACATCAAGTTTTATGGTGGAGATTTTCACTTCAAAGGAGGTTCTAAACTACTTGATATTCCGTAGGGGTAGTTTCTCCTTATGAAATAGGTATTTCACTAAAGGCCTTTGATCAAGAGGATTTGATCAAAGATTTTTGTTTAAAGGAGTTGACCAGTCTCTTGATTATAATTTATTATAGGATAATTATGTTTTGTGTCATAATATTGAGAGTGGGTTTTATTCCTTATGAGAGTTTCCTACAGGAACTATGTGTTATGTGTTTGATCTTGTGTATGCATTGAATGAATTATCTCTCTTATTAAATGTTACTTAATAAAGTTGATATATACTAATTGTATTTTAGCTTGAAAGGATTGGAATTTAAATTTAAATATCTAGGCTCATTGATTCACCCCCAGTGATTATACCTATAAAAATTGGTTTCAGAGTAGGTCTTTTGGTAAAGGCTTGACATCTTGAAGATGATCTAAGGTACAATATGGGTATTCATCATGGAGGTTTCTCTAATAGGCAAGCACCAATGTTCAATGGATCCAATCATGATTTTTGGAGTGCAATTATGAGTACATACATTATGTGCCTAGGGTTTGATGTATGGAAATATTTTGTGGATGGTTATGTTTTTCCTACTAATCCTCCATCTAGTGCTGTAAAAAAGAAGCTATTTGATAATTATTATAAGACAATGAATTCCATCACTTGTGGTCTTATAGATACTAAGTTCACCAAGGTAATTCATTGTAAATATGATAAAGATATACAAGACAAAATACATATCATTTGTGAAAGAGATTCAATGGTCAAGCTTGTTAAGTTATAAATTCATAGAAGGAAATTTGAAAGTCTCAAGATGAAGGAAGAAGATTTTGTAGCATCCTTTCTACAGAGAGTTGATGATATTGTGAACATCATTAGAGGTCTTAGAGAGAACCTTGAAGAGGATGATTTAGTTTAAAATGTATTAAGGTCTCTATCTCTCAAGTTTGATCCTAAATTTTCTACTATATAAGAAAGTCATGATCTTAATCAGCTAAATTTAGATGAATGGCATGGAATCCTTACTGCCTATGAGATGAATAAGAATGATGATATACCACCAAAGAAAGAAGTAGCTTTCAAGACTAAAATGAAGACAAATAAGAAGTTCCAAGGTAAGAAATCCAAGGAAGATGACATTTTTGATATAAATGAGGATGAAATAATTGCTTTGATTTCAAGGAAACTAAAATAGGTTAAAGCAAGTATATGGGTAAAGTACCCCTCAAATGTTTCAATTATGAAGAGGTAGGACATTTTTCTAATAATTTCCCTCATAAGTATAATAAGGATGATGATGAAGAGCATGATCAAGGTCATGATGATGATAAGAGATCATTCAGGTCTGATGAAAGCAAAAAGGGATTCAGAAGGTTTGAAAATAAGAAGTACTTTAAGGACAAGAAGAGTCTCTACACCAAAAAAATTGTAACTCATCAAATAAGAGTGAAGTAATGGACTCATATTATTATCATGAAGATGATGGTCCTATTGAATATTAATCCTTGTTCATGGCTAAGGAAGGTATCTGATCACATCAAAAGGAGTCTACTTGGAGTAATTTAGATGATGATGAAGATGAGGTGGACTATGAGACTATATTGGCAAATGCTCTTGAATAATTGAATATTGAGAATAATATCAATAAGAAGATGAAATATAAAGCCAAAGACTTTGAGGAAAAATTTAATGTATATGAGGCAATAATTAATGAAGACACCAAGGAGCATGAAGATATGGTCAAGAATCTCAGTTGTCAACTAGAAATTCTATCTATAATCTTGAAAGTTAAAGAAGATGAATTTGCAAGGTATGTAATTAAAAATGAGTCATTAAAATCTAATTTAGAGAATATATATAGTAAGGTTATGTCATTTGTGATATTTGAAAAGAGCTCAAGTAATCTAGACAATATTCTGAATGATCAAAATCATGTAAGTGATAAGACTAGTCTTGGATACAAAGAACTAGAGACTGTAACTCAAGACAAGATGAAGACTAATGTGAACAAGGAAAATCATACTTTGAAGACAAATCATTAGATAAGGAATGAATGTGCTGATAGAATGAAGACAAATTATATCAAACAGCCAAATATAATGAGGTTTGAAAATTTCAATGGTTACTACTATACTTGTAATCAGTTTGGGCATAGATCTAGAGAATGTATAAGACCTGTTAGAAATGAGTATGCATGGGACTATGATGGGGGTCACCAATCAAAATATGTGAGTAAGGTTGAGTTTTTCAACTATCTTAAGGAGGGATATTTTGTTAAGCATATTCCAAATAAGTAAAATCAAGGTAAGTTTTCTTCAAAAAGAGTAGTTTGTTTTAATTGTTATGACATTGGACACATTGGTAGTTTTTGTTTGAACAAGGTAAGACAAGTTGAGTTTCCATCAAGGAGTATTATTTTCAATAACTTTTAATAGATAAGACACATTGATATATTCTATAAGTAAAGGTCTACAAGTTAGAACAGGTTTACTTAGGCTCTTAGAGTGCAAGGAAGAAAGCAAGTTAGCTCATGGAAACCAAAGGTGGAAAGTGTGAGTCATGATGAGTCTATAAGTCAAAGTAATCTATTTTATATGGTGGAGAATGCTTCAAAATGTGAATAGTTCCAAGGGCTCTCATTGTTTACTCATGTTGTGAATCAAGAGACCAATCTCAAATAGAAGACCAAGGTACTAGTTGAGGATAGTCATGAGATGTGTATGGATCCAAGTGAACATCCTGTTATTGATGAGAAAGCTTAATGCAAATAACACCAATTATTAGTTCCTAGTGATGAGGTTCAAAACTGCAAGGTTGATTCTTTAAATTAAAAGGTACACCAAGATTCCATAGTTGATCCATGTGTTGTTAATTCTTTCTTAGAATAGAAGGAGAGTTATATAGAAAAGGAACTATTTTCCATAGTTTAAACTAAGAAGAAAATTAACAAGAGAAAGAAATCTTATATATATAAGAGGATTCTTGTAGTTACTAAGGAGATGTGGGACACTCAAGGCTTCACTTTATTTTAGAGCATTGCAGTGTAAAGGATGTCTCTATCTATGCTTCTTAAGAGTCTCCTTTTAATGGAGAAGCAAGTATTGTTATGGTGTTCTTCAAATGATCCTAAAAGTATAGAGATGAGTGTTTTCAATTAAAGCAGGTATGTCAAGGTGGAAGATATGTTGTGGTGATGTCATAGATATATATGGTCAACCTACAAGGTTAGATTGAAGGTTGTCAAGTGGTAAAATAAGATTTGTGTTTTATCAAGATGATATTTTTGGTTATAAAGTTTTTTTGACCTTATTATAGCATACTCTAGGTGGTATTATGGTCTTAAGGTATGTTTAAATCAAACTGGAGATTTTTGAGTGCTCTCAGTTTTAGACTTCTTTGGCTTAAGGGTAAGCATGCCTAAATTAGGTTAAAGGATGGATGGGTTCCAAAATATGTGAATTCTCAAATCTCGATCTCAAAGTGTGTGATGGGTGTCTCCAAGTGTACAAAAAAATTTATAATTAGGCATTGACTATAAGGAGGTTTGTTGACTCTGTTTGTTTAGAGATTATACGGTTTTGGGATCTTCTCTAAAAATGGTTTGGCTTATGATTTTAGGTCTAAGTATTATTAATAGGTTGAATGGTCCAAAAAATTTATCAAATCAAGCTTAAAATAGACTTGAAGGTTTGTTTTTTTTCAAATTGGTCATGTATTGGTCAAGATGGAGGCCTAATTGATAAGTAGGTTTATGAAGGAAGTATGTTGTAGAGGATGATCTAGTTGTTTAAATTTGGTCTTCTTGAAGAGAAATATAAGATTGATTTGTATATGAATTTTTAGGTCTTGATGGTGTGTCTACTAAATTTGTGGGCTTTACAAGTTCCAGGTAGGGTTACAAGGAAACTAGATAGGCCTAGTAAGAAGAAGAGTGATTTTTGTTTAGTTTATAAAAAATATCAAGGCATGAGTATTTCAAGGTGATTTATTAGGTTATTTTAGAGCACATTTTCTATTTATTAAATGGAATTAAGTTTTATTGGTGGTCCTTGAGGTGGTTTGAGAAAGAATCCTAGTAAGCATGTATGGTGGTTCTTCATGGTGTATGGAGATTTGAAGATGCTCAAGTGATGAATTGGATCATAAATATTGTGGGGAGTCCCTCTTAGATGTTTTTTACTAAATTACATCAGATTTAAATACTTTTGTGTGTTCTTTCTTCATTGATTGTAGTGTTTGGTTGAAGAGAGTGTTGGTATTGAGCAAGAAAAAGTTGACAAGACAAGAAGAGGTAGGCTCAAGGTAAGGGGGAGTTTATAATATATTTCTAAGATGGTATTATCCTATTTATGGTGTTTTAAATTCCTCAATATCAGTTGGTGCCCACTTTTTAATTGTGTCAAAGAGGGAAAAAGTTATTATTGTGAGAGTGCTTGAAGAGAGAAAACGGATCTGAGTTGTATGATGTGTGTTGACATCCATGACAAAGGGTGAGATTGTTGGAGATTTTTAAATGATATAATGGTTATGTCATCAAGGTTTCAAAGTGAGTGGATAAATTAGCTTGTTAGCCTAAGTGACAATGACAAAGTGTGCAATGTGTTTGTTCTAGTATGCTTGAAGGAGGCTTGGTTGATCTTTAGTTTTGACATGGCCAGAGATGTTTAGGGATGAGTATAGAGTATTAAACATGTGAAATGGGTCATATATTATTTTTTATATGCTTTGAGTGCTTTTTTGCATGAGTGTATTTTATCTGGTTGATCATTATTTTCATATAGACTTTGTGGGTATAGTGGCAAAAAAATTGAGTAGGTAGTTTGCTAACATCACCATTGCCACATGTGAATGAGTCAAGGGGAGTTGGTCATATGGTTGTGATCACATTTATACATAGTATTTATGTGAAAAGTCTCATGTCTAATGATGAATTTTGATAAAATATATTAAAGTGCAAATTTGGCATCCTAGGCATTTTGATAGTGTTTTCCCATACTTAGCCAAGTTTACAATGTGGTAAGAAAAGATGAGTAGGCATTTTTATGGTGGCATATCTCACACATATGGACATTTCAAGATAAGGTGATCATATGGGTTTGTTAAATTTTGTTATTATTTTATTTAAGCTAACTTTTAGGTCAAGCGATGAAGTGCATCAAAATTTATGCATGTGAAAAGTTGGCCTTTCTATATAGTCTTAGGCATAGTTGGCTCTGTGAATAAATAAATTTGAGGAGGCATTTTAATTTCATTATATCTCACATGTGTGAATTTTCTAGGATTATATTGATATATGGTTATATTATCCTATGTGAGGAGATCATATGGTCCAAATTTTAAAACATGTAATTGAGTGAAGCAAAAGATATAGAGGTGCAAAGTTGACCTTACAAATAGATTGTAATGGTCCCCATAATTAGTCTATTTGGCACAATATTAAAGATCAGGACCAGATAGAGATATAATGGCTCATGGGAATTCATAAAATTAATATCTATAGTGTGCATAAATTCAAATAGGTCAAAGTTTTCATTGGTTAGCAGAGTTAAATACCATGACCAAATGAGGATCCAATGGTGTGTAGGTGATTGTACAAGATTGATCTAATAGTGCATGTTGAGTGACATGGTAATAAATACATGATGTTTAATATTATAAGTGCTTAAAAATAATGAGAGGATAATAAGTGTCTTGATAATATGGTCACTAAGTAAGATTGAAAGATGAGAGATATAAGATAAAGACCTAGTTGATCCATAGAGATCGATGGTGCGTGTTGAGTCAATATTACAAGATTACACGAGATGAGGTCAAATGTTTGAGGTTTAACATTGGTAGTCACACACTATGAGTTAGAGGTAGAGATTCATATAATAAGACTGATGGTGTGTGATTTATTTAAATTAGTGAGAACACAATATGTGAGCATAGTGTTTTATGTTTAATTGTGACCATTTGAATTCAAATATTTGAATTTAACAAAGGATAGACCAATGCCAAGTTTTGAAGCCATAAATTATAACCTATGCATAATTTGACCATGGTATAAAAATTAAAATTTTTAGAGGACTCTAAGGTGCATATATAAATATAGATTTAAAGGTATGAATGTATGTATAGATGAAGATATTGAGCTCCAAATTTTGTTGTGTTTGATTGTGTTTTGTAAGTAACCTAAGAAGGATAATTGAGCTCATTCTAATGTTATTTCAATGTTTAATGATGAATTATATATTTTATCATGTTTTATACTTCAATAACATCATCTATGTGAATTATGAATGTTTGACCAATCATATGCAGTATGAAAAATGGTTTAGAAGTCGATTATGTATTCATTCATGGTGACTGTGTGCATAGAATGTTGTTTGAGTAAATTATGCTTTAACAGAAGAGTGTTTTAGTGATTATGATCATATGAGGATGTCAAATGGGTCATGTGTAATGGTTCCACAATTTTTTTAGTGGTTCTGTGTTCTTAGATTTGATGGATAAGTTTCAAAGAGATGAATTTGTCTCCATAGGACCTTAAAGGTGATTTAGGCCTATTTGAAAGAGTGTTGTGATTAGGTGTGACCCATGCAGGATGACTTAAGGATGAAGGCATGTATTATGGATAAAAAGGAAATATTATGATATTTTTATTCATGAATTATCTATATATAGTGAAACCAAATATAATGATTTATAGACTTTTAGAGAAGACTTGTACAAGGTGTGCACGTGAGAGTTGTGGAGTGAAGGAGAAGTAGATGTGCCCAATGGATGGGTTGAGAAGTAAAATAGATTGTTAACTATTTTTATGACCTATAGGTCATATTTATGACATATAGGTCATATTTATGATGTCAAAATAGTGTTATTTTAGTTTAAGGATATGTGAAGAGTTCTAAGTGTGCATATGATGATAGTTTGATTGAAGGAGAGAGATTATGGTATGCCTATGTGAGAGGCATGTATGAGATAGAGAAGGAATTTGTGTAGGTGTTATAAAAACATGGATCCATCATCAGGTGTTGAAGACATCAAGTTTTAAGTTGGATTTATTCACTTAGAAGGAGAGTCTAATAGACTTTATCTTCCTTAGGGGTAGTTGTTCCTTGTGAAATAGGTTTTTCACTAAAGGCCTTTGATTGGAAGGATTTGATCAAGGTTTTCTTGTCTAAAGGATTTGACCAGTCTCTTGTTTGTAATTTCTTATAGGAAAATTAGTCCATGTGCTACAAGATTGAGAGTGGGTTTTATTCCCCATGAGTTTTTTCCATAAGAATTATGTGTTATGTGTTTAATCTTGTGTATGCATTGAATGAATGAGCTCTCTTGTTAAATGTTGCTTGATCAAGTTGTTATATGTTAATTGTATAATAGTTTTAAGGAATTGGAATTGAAATTGAAATATCTGGGCTCATTGTTTCCCCCCCCCCTCTTAGTGATTATACCTCTAACATTACCCACCCCTTTCTTAGTGCACCATTTAAGGTGTGCACTCAGAGAGATTGAGACTCAATGGGTTCCTATAAGAGAGAAAGCATCAGTAATTGATAAAGTTTGAAAATATAGTGTGTATATAGTAAGCATCAAAATAATCATATAAATTAGTATTTCCAATGGAAGAATAATATAATCTAAAATTTATAGTTCCTTTGATATACTTAATTATACATTTTATTAATTTCCAATTATCCAGTTCCTTTAATATACTTAATTATACATTTTACTAATTTCCAATTATCCAACTATGGATCCTACATGAATTTAAAAGCAACACCTATACCATATGAAATATTTGACCTAGTAATAGTTAGATAAATCAAACTACCATGTAAGTTTTGGATCAATCTTAACATCAAATTCAATATGGGTACATGTAAGCTTACAATTAAGCATATTAAATTTAACAAGAACATTGTGTGCATAATAAGATTGAGATACAACAATTAAAGTTTTATCCTAAAATATATCCATACATAGAAAATGATGAAGAATGCCTAGATAATTTATTTCAAAATATTGATTTAGTTTATTTATATTTAAGAATTAAACTAATTTAGGCTGACAGACGATGGCTGCAAGTGGCGGACAGGCTGCGAGTGGCGGCCTGGAGAGGATTGGAGGACGGTTGCAGGGAGACTAGTTTGGCGCCCCCAGCAAGGAACGGCCACTGCCTGGGGAGTCAGCGCTGGAGGCTGACAGGACTTTTGTCACAGAGAGCTTGAAGCTCATGAAAATCAATGGCTGTCTGCCCAGAAGCCATGAGCACCCAGTGCTGGTTTTATCCCCTGACTCTGTGAAGGAGGAGGTTGATTATTTGTCTGCTCATACCCTCATCTACAAATTTTTGGGAATCCACATTTCAATAGCAGCCTTGGATGCCTGGATCAGGCGGACTTGGCAAATTGATGGAGATTTTGACATTCTGCTTGCTGGGAACAGTTATTTCATGGTTAATTTCTCCTCTGTTGCAGATCGGAATAGGATATTTGAAGGGGGACCGTACTTCTATGAACGAATTGGACTCTTCCTGAAACCCTAGCACATAGGTTTCAATTCGGCGGATGATATTCCAACCTCTGTTCCGGTCTGGGTTCGGTTACCGAGATTGCCCCTGGAGTTCTGGCGGGAAGACATTCTTCGCCAATTAGCGGCTATGCTGGGAACTCTGATGGCAATTGCTCACCAAACACTGGACAAGAAGGTAATTTCGTATGCTCGCATTTGTGTCAAAATTAATTTAAACAATCCACTCCTGGACTCTCTGGAGATTTGTCTGGGCAGCTCCTCATGGATTCAGACACTGGATTATGAAGCAATTCCATTTCGCTGCCGTATTTGCCATATATATGGTCATTTGCATAGGCAGTGTCTGCAGGCGAATAGAGACTCTGCCCCTCAAGGAGAAGGCTCTGGTTCTCGGGAGGCCAACAATGTTAATGGAACCCGACAACCGAATCACAGTTTGAAACAACAGTTTCAAGCGGAGGACAAGATTAAAGGGAAAAACCCTCTCTTCCCACCTGGCTCACAGCAGGGTGCAAGTGGTTCCAAGGGTCCTGACAAGGATGGATTTTCCACAGTTAGAAGACATGCGAGGAATCGTGGGCTGAAGAGGACAAATTTTGACAGACAGATTGAAGTTAACTTCAATAGATTTGAGGCCCTGGATAACATGAATATAGAGGATGGCATTCCTGATATGCCACAAACAGAAGATGAAGAGACTATGGAACAATTCACCCCAGGGAATGTTTCTCTGGCCTTGGTAACTAGTGGGAACCAAGAGCGTGACCGTGACATGCAGGAAGCTTCTACCACAGACTTGCTTGATACAAAGGACAAAGGGACTCGCTGGGCAGATCTGGCTAAGGATTTGGATGCCCCCAGGATTGACAAGGGACCATCCTCTAGCCTTGGCCTCATGCATAGACCATTCAAGAAAGCCTCTGTTTCCAATTCATCTAGACCTGGACGAAGAAAGGACCAGGAGCGGATTAAACTTACTGGAGATCTTCTAGTTGAGGTGGGGCATGTCAAACCCCTGGATGAGCATTTCTCATCGGTTACCCAATGATTGTTCTCTCTTGGAATGTGAGGGGTTTGAATAGCTCTCCCCGTCAAAAGGCTATGGTTAAACTGGTAAGAGTTAACTCTCCGGATATCCTTTGTATTCAGGAGACTAAATTTTCTGTTGGTGCGTGGTTTTCTTGTATGCAAAAATTTTGGTATTGTAGACATAGTCAATGTGTTGGGGCATCTAGTTTTTCCGGCGGGCTGGCCATCTGTTGGAATCCGGAAAACATAACACCTCTAAGCTGGTTGGCCAGTAGTTCGGCTCTTACAATGACCGATGTTTCTAAGGAATCAGGTGAAACCATCCTGGTTACCAATATCTACGCCCCTATGGATCTTGCTGGACAGCGGAAAGTATGGGACCATGTTCGGTACATTAGGAGCTGCCATCCGTATTTGCCATGGATTTTGATTGGGGACTTTAATGCTGTTCTCAGTTTGGAAGAAAAGAGGGGAGGATTGGCCCGTTTGGGACCTTCTTCAGCGATCTTCCAACACAATATTGACCTGCTGCGTCTCTCAGATGTCAAGCCTCTTAATGGCACTTTCACCTGGAGTAACAGGAGATGCGGGGAGGATAGTATTTCAGAGTGCTTGGATAGATTTCCGGTCTCCTGTTATTGGCAATCTAGTGCCACTTCCATTGCTTCAGAAATTCTTGACTGGGGAGGTTCGGATCATTGGCCGATTAAGTTATTTACTAATCACATTCTTGAACCAAGGAAGCCCCCTTTTAAGTTTCAGCTCATGTGGCTCAGAGAGCCATCCCTTCATGATTTAATGCCGAAGTGGTGGAGACAGGCTGGTCCTAGCCATGGCACCGCTATGTTTTCTTTTGCCAAAAAACTCCAGTTTGTCAAGGGGAGGTTGAAGTTTTGGAATTTGAACAGCTTTGGCAATCTCCATACTAAGAGGAGGAATGCGCAAGACCAACTGAATGGGATCACCAGGCAGATTAGAGACTGCGGCCTCACTAAGGAGCTCCAGTTGGCTGAAACCCAGGCGATTGAAGAACTTACAGAGTGGGACCTCAGAGAAGAGATCTTCTGGAAGTAGAAGGCACGCATTGATTGGCTTCAAGAAGGAGACAGGAACACAGCCTTCTTCCACAAGTCTGTCCAAACAAGACGTAATAGAAGCTACATCTCCCATTTGGTGGGCCCGGATGGAACGCGGCTGAATTCTCCGCAGGACATTGCTAGAGCAACGACCCGCTACTTTTCTAATCTTCTCTTAGACGGACAGCAACCTCCTGAGATAGCCAAAAATAAGGTGCTGACCTGTATCCCCTCGGTTTTGGACTCGAGATTGAATGAATATCTTATGCGGCCTATTGAGAGGACTGAAGTGGAGGAGGTGGTCTTCAGTATGAAGAGAGGCAAAGCACCTGGGCCAGACGGATTTCCAGTGGAATTCTATCAAGATTTTTGGGATGTCATCAAGCAGGACCTCTTTGAAGTAATACAGGAATCATATTCCAATAAGGAGATGCTGAGGGCTTTGAACGCTACCTTCCTGGTCTTAATACCAAAGAATGAGTAGGCAGACCAGCTGGATCACTTTCGGCCTATTGCCCTCTGTAATGTTGTTTACAAAATTATCACTAAGCTCTTAGCGGGTAGACTCAAAAGCTGCCTCCCTTTGATTGTGTCAGAGGAATTGGGGGGTTTTGTTACGGGCAAGCAAATTCTTGATGAGGTTGTCATTGCTTCTGAAGTCATTCATTCTATGAGCACATCCCAAGAGCGTGCCATGTTCATCAAACTGGATTTATCTAAGGCCTACGATAGGGTCAGCTGGAGGTTCTTACAAAAAATCATGTTGGCCTTTGGCTTCAGCGCGGCTTGGATCTAATGGGTGTTTAGCTGTGTCACCATGCCTTCCTACTCGGTCCTCATCAATGGGCAGCCCACGGAGCTTTTTGGAGCAGCGAGGGGACTTCGCCAGGGGGATCCGCTCTCCCCCTATTTATTTATCATTATGGCTGAAGGATTGGGCCGGCTCATAAAATTCTAGGTCTCTCAGAGTATTATGCAGGGATGGCAGTGGGGGAATGGCCTGGTCATGTCCCATCTTCAGTTCGTGGATGATACCATCCTGTCTGGGAAAGCGCATATTCGGGAGGCACGTGCTTATCGTGACACCCTTGACATATACCTGGATGCTTCTAGGCAGAGAATCAATGACCACAAATCCTCTATTTTTTTCTTCAATACGCCTGGTCCTATACAGAGGAGAATAGCGACCATCATGAGGTTTCAAATTAAGGCTCTCCCAGTGATTTATTTGGGCATTCCCATTGTGGTTGGTAGGCAGCCTCGGCGGTTTTGGCAGAATGTGTTAGATAGACTAAGGCAAAAAGTGAGTCACTGGACCCATAGATGGCTCTCCACGACTGGAAGAGTCACATTGCTCCAATCTGTGATTCAAGCTCTGCCTGTTTATCGATGCTTGGTTCAGGCTGCCCCAGTGTATTTTCTCAAGGAATTTGCTGCGCTTTCCCGCTAGTTCCTTTGGAGTGGGAACCTGAGAAGCACCAAATGGAGTTTGATCAAGTGGGAGACAGTTTGCCAGCCAAAGAAAGAAGGGGGACTTGGGCTGCGCTCTACCATCCTGGCGAGCCAGGCTTTGGCTGCCAAATTATACTGGAGATGGTGTACGAACCAGTCTCAATTGTGGGCTCACATTCTGGCTAGTAAGTATTTTCCCGAGGTTGATCCTTCTATCATCCCTCGGCTCCCTCTTGAAGGGGGAGGCTCCATGATTTGGCGTACTCTAAAAGGAGGAGCCCAGTTAATTAAAAATGGCCTTTTCTGGATTTGCAAGTCTGGAGAACAGGCCCTTTTCTGGGAGGATTCTTGGGATGGACAGCGCCCACTCCTGCATTCTCATCCGCATCTGCAACCATTATATGAGGTCTTTCAAGCTGCTGGCTGGACTAATGTGGCCCATTATAAGGAGTATAACATGGGTTTAGCCACAGGATTCAGATGGAAACATTCATCGGATTGGCCCCCTGGTGGACCCTGGGAGCATAGATTGGAGCTGGATCAGGTTTTAACTTCCAGACATTGCAACTCTATAAATGGTCTGGATGAGCTTGCTTGGGGAGGATGCTCTACTGGCACCTATTCGGTCTCGGCTGGCTATTGGTTTCTGCTTACGCAAGTGTTGGGAGAAGCGAATTTCCCCTGGGGGAGGCAGACATGGAATACAGTTACTTGGCCCAAATGTTGCTTCTTCCTATGGACGCTTGTCTACAACAGGTGTCTCACATGGGACAACTTGTGCAAACGTGGCTTCCAGGGACCCTCTAAGTGTGTGCTCTGCTGTGGAGAGGTGGAAACAGGGTCGCACCTCTTCTTTCTCTGTCCTTTCACCAAACATCTGTGGCATAGATGGTGGGACGCATGGAGGAGACCCTGCTGCCATGCCACCTCTTTAGCTGACTTCTGGAATAGTTTAGGCGCTCCCAATTCCAAAGCACCTATTCTCTAGGCCGCCTGGCTTGCTAGACTGGCATTCATATTATGGAATGTCTGGTTAGAGCGTAATAAATGCATCTTCCACGCTGAATAGAGGACTGCAAATGTTATCTGGGAAAAGGTTTGCAACTCCCTCCTGGAGTCGTTGACTGCAAAGGGATTTTACACGGACGGGCTGGCTGAGGTGGAGTTGACCACCCTTGCTTGCATTGCTGGCACGCTGTCCAGCGCTCCCTCCAAGAGCCCACCTCATCGCACTTGTCACAGACTCAAGCATGGTCATAATCCGATCTGCAGAAGTGGTCGATGGACCCCCCCCCAAATGGGAAGTTTAAAATTAACACCGATGGATCTTCGAGAGGAAACCCGGGTGAAGCTGGCATTGGGGGCGTTGCTCGAGATAGTTCTGGAAACATTCAATTCATCTTCTCTGTTTATAAGGGTTGGCATACCAACAATTACATGGAAGCGCTCGCCATTCTCCAGGCAATTCAACACTGCTGTCAACTGGGCTGGCAGAATATTATCTGCGAGACGGATTCTTAGGTGGTCATTGAGTTGTTAAGCAATCGTAATTTTGATGGAGCTGATTGGCGGCTAGTGGTGATTGTTCAATAGATCCTCCAGTTGAGTACGGTGATGGAATCGGTGTGTTTCAGGCATATCCCCCGTGAATGGAATGGGGTAGCTGATTGTTTGGCCAAGTGGGCCTCTGAGCAAGGAACTCAATGGAATATTCTTGACTATAGCATGCTGCCTTCGGACTTCTCCTAGAAGCTAACTCTTCTGGTTGAGCAAGACAAGGCGATGTAATGTACTTTTCTGGTTTTCTCGATTTGCAATAAATTTTTACCCCGGTTTAGTTAAAAAGAATTAAACTAATTTGATCATTGATAATAAGAATATCCTCAACATATAGTATAATTAAGATAAAATAACTCTTTTTAACTTGTATAAAGAGATCATTATCAAAATAATAGTTAGATAAACCTATTAGTTTAAAATAGTGAGTGATTTTAGAATATCAAACTTGATGAGTTTGTTTTAAGCCATAAATATATTTATTTAGCTTCTAAACATAATGTTCTTTGTTAGGTTCACTAAATCAATTAGGCTGAGTCATGTAGATTTTTATTCTAGATCACCATTTAGGAAGGCATTTTTGACATCTATTTGGTGTATAATCCAACCATTTTGAGTTGAAATGAAAATTAAAATATAACAGTACTCATTTTTTCTATAGGAGTAAAGGTTTCGATATAGTCAATCTCAAGTTTTTGATTAAAATTATGAGCCACTAATATTTCTTTGAACTTATCAATTTTTCCAATTGAATTATATTTTATTTTATAAATCCACCTACAACCAACAATATACACTTTAGGTAGAGGTTGGACAAGATCCAGGGTTTGGTTCTAATTAGGGATATATATTCAACTTGCATAGCAAATTTCCATCTATTGTCTTGAATTGATTCCTCAAAATATTATCATTTTTAAGCTATGAATATGATAACATATTTTTCTTAATCTTAGGAACATAAAAAACATTTTTTATTACTACATTTGCAAATTTAGCTTTTACTTGCTTAGTTGCTTGTAAAAATGAATTACTTCCTAAATAAATCCTTTGAGATATATCTCTAGTGTTAGATAAAATATTTGATAAAAAAATGCATATGATGTTATGCACCACTATCTAAATTAGTTCATTTTAACTAAAAGTAAACAAGGAAACATATAGAGCAATAATGTTACTAATTTGTTCCTCATTATTTTTTTATAATGGTTTTGATTTTTATATTCATTATGATTAGAACCTTTCTTTGCTATTTTTATAAAATAAATTAATATAACTATTCTTGTTTTTATAAAAATATTCCCTTCTATATCCAAAATTTCCACATAGATTGTAATTTCCATTAAATTTGATTTTATGATTCTTATTACTAGATTTCATATTCTCATTTTTGCCATTGGCAGGGTTAGGATTAGTTTTTTGGTTTCTAGTGTTTTTGAAAACACTATTAATCACAAGAAGTGCTTGAGTGGTATTCTATTTAGAATCATTTCTTTTATCAATTAAAACCAAGTTAAAGGGCCTATACCCTTTATAAAAAACATCCAAATGATAAATAAGACATATCAATAATACAAAAAGACAAACCTGATGGCTAAACCTCCCTACCACCAAACTTCCACCAACTATTATCTAAAAAACCTAAAAGTAGCTAAAAGGAAATAAAGCTAGACAAGCTATTCTAATTCAAAGTAGAAGACCAACTGCTAGGTCTTAGTATTATCATTTTTGTTATTTCTACCCCTAGTTTGACTCCCAACAAATTGATCCTTACCATCATCTTGTCTCTTCCACTTGAGGTTAGAGGATTGAAAATCCACTTTTTATTCCTCAAGATCCTTGGTGGATTCCTCCTCTTTTCCATGTTAGGTGGGTTTACCTTTTAGGTTATGAACTAGGATATATTTTCCACTATTAGTAGTTTTCAACTATAAATAGAGGAATCCTTTGAGCCTTTTGAACTCATCAACAATTTCTCTGTAAAGGATTTTCTAGATCACAATCTTCATATTTAGCTTTTAGAGGGAGCCATTAATTTCCACTTTGACATTGAGCCCAAAGACCCCTTTACCTTTACGAGCAAGTGGGTGGACAAATGTAGGGCTCTTCAAGTCTGGTTTGGGATCTTCTTGCACATGTTCAGCTAACTCCCACAAATCTTTCTCCTCTAATTCATCTCTAGAGTCTGACTAAGTGTAGTACCCTTCCTCCTCCTCCAAATTATCCTTTTCAATATTGATGTGAATATCTTTGGTGATAATATTATACCATTGTGTCTCCTCATAATTAATTAGGAATATGATTAGACCTTGAAGTATGAAATCCACCAACGTATACTTTTTGAAATTCAACACCAAAATCTCCAAAGATTCCAATAAAAAGAATGGGATGCTAATAGTATGGCCTTTAAAGTGGTTCAATAGAATGAAATGATGTGAAAATATAATAGTGTGTTTACCCTCAAGTGTAATATACCTCATAATTTTTAGATAGACCTCTAGCCATTTCCTTAGTAGCTCAGCTCTCATAAACCCCTTATGTGACATATGCTTATGTTTCTTCTTTTCATTCTTGTAGAAGATGTTCAAGAGTTCCTCCTTATAACTCTTATATTTGAATGATTTCACATGATTGCATTCCATCCCTATAGTTTCACCAATGAGATCCTCAATGATCTAAATTTTTAGACCATGAATCTCACTTTGTGGTCTTCCCAGCCTGACTAGATCAAAAGAGCCATAATTTTTGACATTTTTGGGAAAAGAGGATGGTCCAGCCTCATCCGATGTAACTTTGTTTAACTAAATCATACTAAGTGATGTTTCACCTACTTCTTTGCCAACTAATTTTGCATATTTAAACCCTTCAAGTTCTTTTGATGACACACTAGTCAAAAACCTAAACAAGATCTCAAATATTTTTGTTGTTATGTTTGTAAGAAAAAAGGTCATTATGCTAATTCCTACCCTAGTAAAGTTCCACTTCAAGATTGATCTCTCTTTGCAAATGAAAATGTTTTTGATAATTAGGAATTGATTGAATTAGACCAAGACTTTTGTGTTTACATTGAAAATGGGATTGAATTATTTTGTCTAGATCAATTTATTGATTAATCTATTGATCTCTCAGGATCTAACTTTGAAGATATAGAAAATCCATGGGAATTTCAACATTCTATTCAAATTATACATGTAAATTTTGGTAATGATTCAGATACTTTTTTTTGTGACTATCTCAATGACTGTCCTACTAATTTTGATCAATCTACATCACAAGATCAACTTTTAGAATTCAAAAGTGATTCACCAAATGACTCTACATCTAGTTCTTATTTAGAACCTAAATGGAAACTTGTTAATACCTCCACATACAATCCATCCAAGGCTCCAAAGTCACTTACTCCTTATAAGAAGATAGTCCATATTCCAAATATCCATAAATCATAGATAAGTCAAGTTTCTTCTATGGCTATAAAATTTGATCAGCATCAGATTCATTTTATCATAAAAGCCAAAGATTTTGTCTATATTCTTATTCATATTGTTGTAGATAAATAGTCTAAATTCAAAAACTTTGATGCCTTTATTGATACAGGTGTTATCCTAAATTTTCTTCATCCTCAAGATTTTTGAATGGGTTTGTTACCCAACTCCTCTTACCTACAAATACCATGAATGGTGTTCATATGTTGCAATTCTTTGTCACCAATGTGCTGGTACAAATTGGATCTAAACTTATGCATACATCTTTTGTTCAAATTTTTGATATCCATTATGATATAGGTCTTGGAGGACCTTTTATGGATTTTATTGGTCCCTACACTATCTCTGCCAATTATTTAGTGTTAAATATATCTTGTCATAAATGTTTAGTTCCTCAGCTCCAACAAGATGTTTTCCATGAAAAGCTAAAATCTCAATGGTTTGAGCCTTCCATGAGAGAAATCCTTTCTCGTGAAAATAAACTGATTAAGGCATAAATAACTTGACAAGTTCTTAAAGCCTTATAATTCACAATTTTAGCTCAATTAGAAGAACTTGTTATTCATCTTCACAAAAGGTTTGATACTTGTTGCTTTGACCATCAACTAGAAAAATTAAAAGCATATTCTCCTAGAATAGAGATTCCAATGATTCATGATCAACATGTTCAAGGAAAAAAGATTGTGCTTAGAAAGCAAGATGATGAAGAAGTTCATAGTCAAGTTCAAGAACTACTACAAAAAGGCCTCATCCAACCTTCCTCATCTCAATATGCTTCATCCTATTTCATTTTTCAAAATCATTATAAAATTAAAAGAGGTAAAGCTCAAATGGAAATTAATTATATTCCTCTAAATATCATCACTGTTGACATCAAATGGCCACTCCCTGATAAAGAAAAACTTATCCATTAGGTTGTAATGGGTAAATTTTTTTTCTAAGTTTGATTGTAAATTTAGTTATCATTACATCAAAATCAAATTTTTGGATATTCCAAAAATAGATTTTATTATGCCATCAGGACTCTATGAATGATTTGTAATGCCGTTAGGTTTGAAAAATGCCCTAGCTCAATTCTAGCAGTAAATGGATAAAAAATTTAGTCCCTATTATTAGTTTATTGTAAATTATATTGATGGTTTATTAATATTTTTTGCTACATATGAAGAACATTGTGATCAACTTTAGACTTTTACAGAACTAGTTGAAATGCATGGAGTTGACCTTTCCACTGACCCTAAGAAAAAGCAATTATTTTAAATTGTAATTGAATTTATTGGCATCCTTTCAAAAGATAATAAAATACAAATGAAAAAGCATGTATGTGAAAAAATTCAAGGATTTCTTGATCATTTTTTTGACTTAGAATAATTTCAAATGTTTTGTGGATGTCTCATTTATGTTGATAAATTTATTGAACAATTGCCTACCAAAACAAACCCATCAGATTTTCTATGAAATCCAAGCCTTTTAGATGGTCTGCTAAATTAATAAAGCCATTCATCTTTTAAAATTTGACTTCTTGAATTTTCCTACATTAGAACCCTACCTTGCAAGACCATTTATATTATAGACTGATGCTTCAAAAGAAACATGGGTTGAAATTCTTTTAATTGAAATAAGTGGTAAAGAAATTCTTTCTATGTATAATTCTATCCAATTTCAAAACCATGAATTAAACTACTAGCCAAACAACAAATAAATTCTCTCTATCATAAAAGTAGTTGAAAAATGGTGAAGCCTTTTTTTACTTGAATCTTTTCTTATTCACATAGATAGTAAAAATTTTAAGTGGTTCATGTCAAAACCTGTTAATGCTTAGTTATGTCATAGATGATATGCTTGGTGGAAACATGTATTATCTCAATATATTTTTAAAGTTTAATATGTTCCAAGAAAAGAGAACCATTTATCAGATGCCTTAACTATAAAAATGGCAAGTATACATATGATGCAAGGAGAATCATCAAAGTGAGTTGGTTCCTCTCCACTATGAGGAGGATGATCGACTATGATGTTCATCATAGAATTTCACCAAGAAATCAAACATTCAAAGATCAAAATAAGGTTAGTTTTGATATAATAGCTCCTTCCCATATTCCACTATCAACACCAAGGTTAGAACCTAATATATGGAGGCACTTACCACAAAATATTATTAATCTATTAGTTCTATCATGGTATGCAAATAGATGACTTTCAAAAGTGCAAAATATTATTTATAAAGGTAGTGCTCAACAAATGTATAATCAATGGAACTGGTATATCTAAGAAAAACTTCATCTTGAAGAAGTTCCTTTCTCCATCCATGTTCATGGTCCAAATTATATAGACATATATATGTTCAAACTCAATAAGATTAATTGGCATGAGGATGACATGTAATGCTTATTAAAGCTGATAAAAATTGATGTTATAAATAAAGTCTATGTTCCTCGTGTATATTTTAAACAACATACAGATGAATTTAGTATAGTTTTTGATGATGAAATGTACCAATTATTCAAGAAAATCCACAATAAGTTTGACAAATTTAGTTTGAAATATATGTTTGTTTATCTTGAGGATCTTAATTTTTATAGGTTTTCATGTGTCAATTTCTATAGCTACAGTCATCGATCTAATTAGAAAGTTGTAGTCAAAATCATTAATCGACAAATTATTATCAAGCCTATAGATATTTTTAGATTTAATGATTTTGATACCATTAAAAATGGTGTCATCATGCATCATCATAGTTATCTACCACTTCACTTTGTCAATAATCCTCCATCTAATGACTCTAATTCTGACTACGAAGACATCACTAATGAGTTGATTCCTAATATTGCTCTTCATGAGATATGAGGAATCTACATTATATATTTTTGTACATAGGTTATCGGTATGTTTTAGAATAAATTTTGTAAAACACATTGACACTAACAGATTTATCATCTACTTTTCTAATGTTACGACTCGTGATCTATCTTTTTAGCACTCTTCTTTTGTTTATACGGTACTCTATTTTGTTGCATTATCCCACTAATCTGGCCTTCTAGAAACTTTAATTCGATGCTATAAAATGCACTCTTCCATCTATTGTAAATTATATAAGAATATTAAACTTATACATTGTGACAAATTTATGGTTAATATTTGACATGGTAGCCATTCTATAACCAATCTTAGGACTATTTTGTTCACAAAAGCTAATAAGGGTTCTCATCCAACCCTAGGTATTATGAGAAAAACACCATTTAAATTTTTATTCTATACATTCTCTCCCTAACTAGTATCAAATTTTGGAGTTCATAGTCTATTTTATGGTCATCATGTTGTAATCATAATAGGTATATTATGTCAAGCACCAGTTACAGTTGTTGAGTATCACATAGCATAAAATTGACTCTCCTACTTGGAAGTGCCATTAATGAGCAATGAATAATGATGTCAAAATTTATATCTTTCCACCATGATGTATCAAGTAATGTTCAAACTTTCCATGTTCTTATTATGTAAAAAATGTCATTGGTTGATAAAGATGGAAATTTTGAATATCCAAAAGTTAATATCAAGGATTTATATTTTGAGACTAGATTATGTACCATTGTTAAGCAATCTAAAGTAAATCTTATGGTTTTTGTTATGGTAATGTGTCTTATTTTTCTTACATTTATTACTAAATATCAAGTTAAAAGATGGAAAGATTAGGGATATTTTCACATTCATTTTGTTGAAGTTGATATCAATGTCATCCTCATTTTAATTACCATATAGGAGCATATTTTTTTGCCACATTACTTGATGTCCACCATAATACATGGGAATAGGAAAAAATCACCTATTTTAAGGGTTATCTATATAATGATGTTATTTTCTTTACTTGTCCAAATTTTACCCTACCTTTTGATGATCGACATATCACAAATGCCTTTATGTTATGTATTGATTTTAAATGTGTTGACCTATTACCTAGATTTTTTTATTACACTATTTGTAGTTGATGTATATTTAGATTGATAAATTATATTTGTGTGCCATCTAATTTACCTCAAGGTGTGTCTTTTCTACAAGGGTCAAACCATCTCATAGCTTATGGTCATGAAATAGATTTACAAATATTTTTATCAATATTTCTTATTATTCAGGAATATCTTGATGATATTAATTTTAAAGAGTTATCAATATCCAAGAACTGTTGGTCATCAAAACCAAAGAAAACTAAAAAATGTGTTGGGTTTGTAATTATGAAAACTATTTTGACTTATCAAGATGAGTCAACTAGTCCTAAATCACCTAATCAAGATCTAAACATTACTAAATTACCTGATAATGTATCAAGTATTATTATTAATACTTTTGACCCTAATCCTTTTGTAAAGGTCCAAGAAGTGAATCCTTTAGCCACCACTCTGAATAGTTTCCAGTATGTCACCAAACCTCAAAGTTCTACTTCATATGAATTGAAACACCTAAAAATAACCTATTATAAATGACGAAAGTGGCCAAAGAAAATGGTTTTTATCACTTCTATTCAAGACACAGAATAACAAACCACTAGAGCTGATCTATCCTTTTTGCTTAAACATTCAACAAATTATAATGACAATCAAAAGGATGAAATACATCAATTAAATCATCTAAATTTTTGGCCTTAGTATGTTGAAGCCAATTTGGATGACCAATCTAATAAATTAGATAGATCATCTATGAGTTGAATGGCATTGATGATAATGCCAAAGAACTTAGTAAGTTTCAATAGAAATAGAAATAAAAAGTTAAGACAAAGATAAAGGTTGCATTACAACAAACTATTGAAGTTGAAAAAATGTCCTCTTACCTCCCTCCTAATACAACACCATTGGTGATTTTTGATGATTTCTAGTTTATGTCATTTATTCCCTTTGGGTCCAAAATTGGTACCACCAAAATAAAAAAGGGCTAAAAATCTATTAATTTGGAACTCCCTCAAATTATTTTCAAAGATGAACATGAGAAAAAGATTGATAAAAATAAATCTATAGAAGTAGTTGGAAAAGAAGAAGGTTAAACATCACTTAGTATGATTTAGTTAAACAAAGATACATTTGATGAGGCTGGACCATCCTCTTTTTCCAAAAATGTCAAAAATTATGGCTCTTCTAATTTGCTTATCTTAAATATAGATGGTAATTTGAATCCAAGATCAGCCATTGTTATATAGATCACACATTATTTGACTCTTCAATAGACTAATAAATGGACTGATATGGCGATCATGGATCTTGCCAATATATATATTTATAAAAAAACTTGAGGATGAGCAAAATTTAGGTTAGCACCCATATCAACAAAGGCATCAAACTTTTTGAATTTAAACTACTCATCCTTGAGTTTTTTTTTGAATATTTCTAGTGGCAAGATCCATGATAGCCATATTATTCCATTTATTATTCTATTGAAGAGTCAAATTATGTGTGATCCATAGATCAATAGTTAATCCTGGATTAGGATTACCATCAAGTTTTAGACAAGTAGATCAGAAGAGCCATAATTTTTAACATTTTTGGCAAAAGAGGATGGTCCAACCTCATCAGATATAACTTTTTTTAATTGAATCATACTAAGTGATGTTTCACCTTCTTTACCAACTACTTCTGCTAGATTGATTTTCATCAATACTTTTCTCATGTTCTTCTTTGGAAACAGTTTTAGGGAGTTCTAAATTAATAGATTTTTGGCCCTTTTTTCTTTTTGTGGTACCAATTTTAGACCTAAAGGTAATAAAGGACATAGACTAGAAATCATTAAAAAGCACCAATGACATTGTACTAGGAGGGAGGTAAGAGGACACTTTTTCAACTTCAATAGTTTGTTGTAATGCAACCTTTCTCTTTTTTTTAAAATTTTTCTTTCTCTTTCTCTTGAAACTTACTAAGCTCTTTGAGATTATCATCAATGTCATTCAATTCCTAGATGATCATATCTAATTTATTGGACTGGGCATCTAAATTGGCTTCTACATACTGAGTCTAAAAATTTAGATAATTCAACTAACATATTTCATCCTTTTGATTGTCAGTAGAATTTGTTGAATGTTCAAGCAAGAAGGACAGATTAGATCTAGTGGTTGGTTTCTTAGTGTCTTAAGTAGAAGTGATAAAATCCATTTTCTTTATCCACTTTCCTCCTTTATAATAGGTTCTCCTTAGGTGTTTCTATTAATATGAAGTAGAACCTATAGGTTTGGAGATAAATTGGAAACTATTTAGAGTGGCAACTAAAGGATTCACTTCTTGGACCTTTATAAAAGGATTAGGGTTAAAAGCATTAATAATAATACTTGACACATTATCAGGTAATTTACCAATATTTGGATCTTGATTAGGTGATTTAGGACTGGCTAACTCATCTTGATCAATTAGAATAGTTTTCATAGATATAAACCCAACATTATTTTTAGTTTTCTTTCATTTTGATGACCAACGGTTCTTAGATATTAATAACTCTTTAAAATGAATATCATCAAGATATTCTTGACTAGTAGTAAATCTCAACAAAAATCCTCATGACTCTATTTCATAAATAGAAGCTATGAGATGGTCCAATGCTTTTGGAAAAGGCACAACTTGAGGTAAATTATATGGCACACAAATAGAATTTATGAGTCAGAATATACATTGACTACCAATAAAATACAATAGATATATCTAGGTAATAGGTAAACACCTTTAAACTCAATACATAACATAAATTCATTTGTGATATATTGATCATTAAAATATAGGGTAAATTTTGGACAAACAAAGAAAATGAAATCATTATATAGATATCCTATAAACTAGGTGATTTTTTCCTATTCCCATGTAGTATGGCAAACATCAAGCAATGTGGCAAAAAACTATGCTCTTATATCATAGTTAAAATTATGATGAAAATATGAAAATATCCCTAATCTTTCCATTTTTTAACTTGATCTTTAGTAATAAATGGAAGAAAAATAAGACACATTCCCGTACTAGAAACCATAAGATTTACTTCAGATTACTTAATAACAGTACATAATTTAGCAAAAAATCTAGTTTCAAAACATAAATCCTTATTATTGACTTCTAGATATTCAAAATTTCCATCTTTATCAACTAATGATGTTTTTCTCATAATAAGATCATGGAAATTTTAAACATTACTTGATACATCATGGTGTAAAGATCTAGATTTGGACATCATCAGTCGTTGCTCCATAATGGCACTTCTAGGCAGGAGAGTCAATTTTACGTTATACGATACTCAACAACTATAACTGGTGCTTGGTACAATATAATTTGTATGCTTATAGCATGGTGACCATAAAATAAGCTATGAATTCTAGGTTTTAATACCAAATAGGGAGAGAACATGCAGAATCAAAATTTAAAGAGTGTTTTCTTCACAATATCTAGGGTCAGATCAGAACCCTTACTAGCTTTTGTAAATAAAATAATCCTTAAATTAGCTACCATGTCAGATATTAACTAAAAATTGGTTACAAAGTAGAAGCTTCAATATTCTTAGATACTTTACAATAGATGGAAGAGTCCATTTTATATCATGGGAGTGAAGTTTTTGGAAGGCTAGTTTAGTGGGATAACACAACAAAATAGAGAAGCACATAAATAAAAGAAGATGTTAAAAAGATAGAGCATGGGTCTTAACAGTAGCAAAGTAGATTCTAAATTTGTTAGTGTCAATTTGATTTACAAACTTTATTTCAAAACATACTGATAACCTATGTACAAAAATATATAAGGTAGATTCCTCATGTCTCATATATTAGGAATCAACTTAGTGATGTCCTCGTAGTCATAATCAAAGTCATTAGAAGGAGTATTTTTGAAAAATTGAAGTGGTAAATAACTATGATGATGCATGATGACACCATTTTAAATGGTATCAAAATCATTAAATCCAAAAATATTTACAGGCTTGATAACAATTTGTTGATTAATGATTTTAACTACAGCTTTCCAATTAGATCGATGATTATAGTTATACCAGTCGACATGTGGCAACCTATAAAAATTAGGATCTTCAAGATAATCAAACATATATTTCAAAATAAAAAATTTAAACTTATTGTGTATTTTCTTGAAGGATTGGTCCATTTCATCATTAAGAACTATGCTAAATTCATCTTCATGTTCAAAATGTACATGAATAATATAGACTTTATTTACAACACCAATTTTGATCATTTTTAATAGGCATCACATGTCATCCTCATTCCAATTGATCTTATTGATTTTGAACATATATATGTCTATAAAATTTGGACCATGAACTTTGATGGAGAAAGGAGCTTCTTCAAGATGAAGTTTTTCTTGCATATACCATTTCCATTGATTATACATTTGTCAAACACTACCTTCATAAATAATACTTTACACTTTTATAGCCATCTATTTGCATATCATGATAAAAATCATAGATCAATTATATTTTGTGGTAAGTGCCTCCATATAGTAGGTTCTAACCTTGGTGTGGATAGTCGAAGATGGGGAGGATCTATTATAGAAAAACTAACCTCATTTTAATCTCTTAATGCTTTCTCTCTTGGTGGAATTCTATAAAAAACATCACTAATCGATCATCCTCCTTGTAGTGGAGAGGAACGAACTCCCTTTGATGATTATCCTTGCATCATATGTATACTTTCCATTTCTCTAGTTAAGGCATCTATTAAATGGTTCTCGTTTCCTAGAACATACTAAACTTTAAAAGTATACTTAGACAATACATGTTACCACCAAGCATATCATCCATGACATAACTGAGCATTAACAAGTTTTGACATGAACCATGTAAAAATTTTACTATTTATGTGAATAAGAAAATATTTAGAAAATAAAAGGCTTTTCCATTTTTCAATCACTTTGATGATAGTGAGAATTTCTTTCTTGACTAGCCACTAGTTTAATATATGGTTTTGAAATTGGCTAGAATTATACATAAAAACAATTTCTTTACCATTTCTTTCAAGAAGAATAATTTCAGCCCATGTTTGTTTTGAAGCATCATTTTGTAATATAAATGGTCTTGTGAGGTAGGGTTCTAATTTAGGTAAATGCAAGTAGTCATATTTTCAAAGATAAACAACTTTTGTCACTTCAGTAGACCATCTAAAAGGCTTAAATTTATAATTACTCTGATGGGTTTTATTTTGGTATATAATTGTTCAATGAATTTATGAACATAATTGAGACATCTATAAAACCTTTGACATTGTTCTAAGTCAAAAAACTAATCAAGAAATCCCTGAATTATTTCATAGACATGCTTTTGCATTTGTATTTCACCCTCTTTTAATAAGATGCCAAGAAATTCAATTGTAGTTTGAAATAATTGATTTTTCCTAGGGTCATTGGAAAGGTCGATTCCATGCATTTCAACCAGTTCTAAAAATTTTTGAAGATGATCACAATGTTCTTCATATGTAGTAGAAAATATTAATAAATCATCAATATAATTTACATTAAACTAATAATAAGGTCTAAAAAAATTATCCATTCACTACTAGAATTGAGCTAGGGCATTTTTCAAACCAAATGGCATTACAAGACATTCATAAAGTCCTTATGGTGTAATAAAAGTTATTTTTGGAATATCCTGGACATTGATTTTGATTAAATGATAACCAAATTTATAATCAAACTTAGAAAACAATTTACATATTAAAACCCACAAGATAAGTTGTTCTTTATCAGGGAGTGGCTAATTAATGTCAATAGTGATGATATTCAGAGGAATATAATTAATTACAATTCAATATTTAACTCTTAATTTTAGAATGATTTTGAACAATGAATTAGGATGAAGCATATTGAGATGAGAAAGGTTCGATGAGACCTTTTTGCAGTAGTTCTTGAATTTGACTATGAAATTCTTCATCATTTTGCTTGCTAAGCACAATCTTTTTGCCCTGAACATGTCGATCATGAATCATTAGAATCTCTGCTTTAGGAGAATATGTTTCCCATTTTCCTAAAATATGCTCAATGCAACATAAATCAAACCTTTTAAGAAGATGAATAACAAGTTCCTCTAATTAAGCTAGAATTGTGAATTGTAAGGCTTTAAGAACTTGTAAATTTATTTTTGACTTAATCAATTTATTTTCATGAGAAATGATTTCTCTCATGGAAGGCTTATACCATTGAGATTTTAGATTTTCATGTAAAATATCTTATTGGAGCCAAGGAATTGAACATTTATGAACAACTATATTTAACACTAAATAATTAGAAGAAATAGTGTAGGGTCTAATATAATCCATAAAAGGTCCTCCAAAACCTATATCATAATGGCTATCATCAATTTGAACAAAATATGTATGCACAAGTTTAGATGTAATTTTTACCAACACATTAGTGACAAAGAATTACAACATATGAACACCGTTCATGGTATTTGTAGTAAAAAGAGTTGGGTAATAAACCCATTTAGAAAAAACTTGAGGATGAGCAAAATTCAAGCTAGCACCTGTATCAACAAAGCCATCAAACTTTTTGAATTTTGACTACTTATATACAACAATATGAATAGGAATATACATATAAGATTTGGCTTTCATGATATAATGAATTTGATGTTAATCAAATTTTGTAGCCATAGAAGAAACTTGATTTATCTATGATTTGTAGATATTTGGCATATCGACTATCTTCTTCTAAGGAGTAAGTGACTTTAGACCTTTGGATGGATTGTATATGGAGATATTGATAGCTTTCCATTCAGGTTTTGAAGAAAAACTAAATGTAGAGTCATTTGGTGAATCAAATATACCATATACATTTCATTCAATATCAAATGTAGACTTTATTTTGATTTCATTTTGGCTAAAAGAAGGTGATCTTATTTTTTCTTCTGGTCATAATCAGGAGTGAAATCTATTAATTCATAACTCCCTCAAATTATTTCCAAAGAACATGAGAAAAATATTGACAAAAATAAATCTACAAAATTAGTTGGCAAAGAAGAAGCTAAAACATCACTTAGTATGATTTAGTTAAACAAAGTTACATCTGATGAGGGTGGACCATCCTCTTTTGTCAAAAATGTCAAAAATTATGGCTCTTATAATATGCTTATCTTAAATATTGATGATATCCTAATCCAAGTTATTTTTTCTTATTCCCAAGTAGTATGGTGGATATCATTCAATGTGGTAAAAATTGTGCTCATATATTATAGTTGAAATGAGGATGAACTATGATATCAACTTTAGAAAAATGAATGTGAAAATATCCCTTATCCTTCCATTTTTTAACTTGATCTTTAGTAACAAATGGAATTAAAAAAAGACACATTCACATACCAAAAACCATAATATTTATTTTAGAATACTTAACAATGGTACATAATTTAGCAAAAAATCTAGTTTTAGAATATAAATCCTTTATATTGACTATTGGATATTCAAAATTTCCATCTCTATCAACCAATGACATTTTTTCCATAATAAGATCATGTAAATTTTGAACATTACCTGATACATCATGGTGGAAAGATCTGGATTTGGACATCATCAGTCATTGCTCCATAATGGCACTTCTGAGTAAGAGAGTCAATTTTATGCTACATGGTACTCAACAACTGTAACTGATGCTTGGCATGGTAGAATTTGTATGCTTACATCATGATGACCATAAAATATACTATGAACTCTAGCCTCTAATACCATGTATGGAAAGAACATTCAGAATCAAATTTTAAATGGTGTTTTCTTCACAATACCTAAGGTCATATCAAAACATTTACTAGCTTTTGTGAACAAAATAGTTCTCAGACTAGTGACAAAATGGCTATTGTGTTAGATATTAACTAGAAATTAGTCACAAGGTAGAAGCTTAAATATTATTAGATACTTTATAATAGATGTAAGAGTCCATTTTATAGCATCAGAGTGAAGTTTTTGGAAATCCATCTTAGTGGGACAAAGCAACAAAATAGATAACCACACAAACAAAAGAAGATGCAAAAAAGATAGAGCACAAGTCTTAATGGTAGAAAAGTAGATGTTAAATCTATCGATCTCAATGTGATTTACAAAATTTATTTTAAAACATACTAATAACCTATGTATGAAAAGATATAATGCAGATTCCTCATATCTCATGAACCGCAATATTGGGAATCAACTCATTAGTGATGTCCTTGTAGTCAAAATCAAAGTCATTAGATGGAGGATTCTCGACAAAGTGAAGTGGAAAATAACTATGATGATGCATGATGACACCATTTTGAATGGTATCAAAATCATTAAATCCAAAAATATTGCAAACTCAATAACAATTTGTTGATTAATGATTTTGACTGTAGCTTTCCAATTAGATCAATAATTATAGTTGTACTAGTTGACACATGGTAACCTATAAAAATTAGGATCTTCAAGACAATCAAACATATATTTAAAAATAATTTTTTCAAACTTATTTTGTATTTTCTTAAATAATTGGCACATTTCATCATCAATAACTATCCCAAATTCATTTGCATCTTATTCAAAATGTACACAAGGAATATAGACTTTATTTACAACACCAATTTTGACTAGTTTTAATAGGTGTCAAATGTCATCCTCATGCTAATTAATCTTATTAAGTTTGAACATATATATGTCTATACAATTTGGACCATGAACTTTGATGGAGAAAGGAGCTTCTTCAATATGAAATTTTTCTTGGATATACCAGTTCCATCGATTATACATTCATCAAGCACTACATTCATAAATAATATTTTGCACTTCTAAAAGCCATATATTTACATACCATGACAGAACTAATAGATCAATAATATTTTTATATAAGTGCCTCCATATAGTAGGTTCTAACCTTGGTGTGGATAGTGTAAGATAGGGAGGAGAAAGTATATCAAAACTAACTTGATTTCAATCTCTAAATGCTTGATCTCTTAGTGGAATTCTATGATGAGCATCACTAATTGATTGTCCTCATAATGGAGAGGAACCAACTCCCTCTGATGATTTTCCTTGCATCATATGTATACTTTCCATTTCTTTGGTTAAGGCATCTGATAAATGGTTCTATTTTCCTAGAACATATTAAAATACAAAAGTATACTGAGACAATACCTGTTGCCACTAAGCATATCACCCATGACATAAATGAGCATTAACAGGTTTCAAAATGAACCATTTAAAATTTTTACTATCTATGTGAATAAGAAAAGATTTAGGTAACAAAAGGCTTTTCCATCTTTCAATTGTTTTAATGATAGCGATAATTTCTTTCTCAAATGGTCATTAGTTTAATTCATGGTTTTGAAATTGGCTAGAATTATACATAAAAAGAATTTATTTAACATTTCTTTCAACAAGAAGAATTGCATCCCATGTTTCTTTTTAAGAATCAATCTATAATATAAATGGTCATGTGAGGTAGTGTTCTAATGTAGGTAAATGTAAATAGTTAGCTTTTAAAAGCTAAACAAATTTTGTCACTTCAATAGACCATCTAAAAATCTTGGATTTCGTAGCAACTTTGATGGGTTTAATTTTGGTAGATAATTTTCCAATGAATTTATGAACATAATTGAGACATCCACACAACCTTTGGCAATGTTCTAAGTTAGAAAACCAATTAGGCTAAATTTTTTCCTAGACATGCTTTTGAATTTATATTTTACCATATTTTATTAGGATGCCAATAAATTCAATTTAGTTTGAAATAATTTTTTTTTTATTGGGTCACTAGAAAGGTTGATTCCATGCATTTAAATCAATTCTAAATTTTTTTGAAGATGATCACAATGTTATTCATATGTAGTAGAAAATATTAAGAAAGCATCAATATAATTTGTAATAAACTGATAATAAGGACAAAAAAAATTATCCATTCACTGTTGGAATTGAGCTAGAGCATTTTTCAAACAAAATGGCATTACAAGCCATTCATAGAGTCCTGACGGTGTAATAAAATCTATTTTTGGAATATTTTGAACTTTGATTTTGATCTAATGATAACCAAATTTACAATCAAACTTAGAAAAAAAAATTACTCATTGTAACCTACTGGATAAGCTATTCTTAATCAAGGAGTGGCCATTTGATGTCAATAGTTACTTATATTTTGAGGAATATAAGTAAATACCATTTGAGATTTACCTATTTTAATTTTGGAATGATTCTAAAGAATGAAAGAGGATGAAGCATATTGAGATAAGGAAGGCTAGATGAGGCTTTTTTGTAGTAGTTCTTAAACTTTACTATGAACTTCTTCATAATCTTGCTTGATAAGCATAATATTTTTGCCCTAAATAGGTCAATCATGAATCGTTTGAATCTCTGCTTCAAGAGAAACTACTTCCCATTTTTCTAAAGGATGCTCAATTCCATAGGCATCAAACCTTTTTGTAAAGATGAATAACAAGTTATTATAATTGAGCTATAATTTTGAATTATAAGGTTTTAAGAACTTATTGAGTTGTTTTTTCCTTAATCAATTTCTTTTCATGAGAAAATATTTCTCTCATGGAAGGCTCAGACCATTGATATTTTAGCTTTTCATGGAAAATATCTTATTGGAGTTGAGGAACTAAACATTGATGACAAACTATATTTAACAATAAAAATTTGGTAGAGATAGTGTAGGGTCCAATAGAATCCATAAAATGTCCTCCAAGACCTATATCATAATGGCTATCATCAATTTAAACAAAAGATGTATGCACAATTTTAGATCCAATTTTTACAAACACATTGGTGACAAATAATTATAACATATGAACACCATTCATTTTATTTAAATTAAGAGGAGTTGGGTAACAAACCCATTCAAAAAAAACTTGAGGATGAGCAAAATTTAGGCTAGCACCTGTATCAACAAAGGCATCAATTTTTTTTAATTTAGACTACTTATCTACAACAATATGAACAGGAATACAGATAGAAGCTTTGGATTTCATGATAGAACAAATCTGATGTTGATAAAATTTTGTAGCCATAGAAGAAACTTATCTATTATTTATAGATATTTGGCATATGGATTGTCTTCTTATAAGGAGTAAGTAACTTTGGATCCTTATATGGATTGTATGTGGAGATCTTGATAGGTTTCCATTCAGGTTATGAAGAACTAGATGTAGATTCATTTGCTGAATCACTTTCAAATTATAGAAATTTAACTTGTGATGTAGATTGATCAAAATTAGTAGGATAGTCATTATAGAAAGTCTCTGAGTCATTACCATAATCTCCATATATCATTTGAATAGAAGCTTGAAAATCCCATGGATTTTATATATCTTCAGATGTAGATCTAGAGAGATCAGTAGATTCATCAATAAATTCATCTAGAGAAAATAATTCAATCCCATTTTCAATGTAAACACAAAATTCTTGGTCTGATTCAATAATTCCCAATTATCAAAAACATTTTCATCTGTAAAGAGAGATCGGACTTGATGTAGAGCTTTATTGGGGTAGGATGGAGCATAATGACCCTTTTTTCTTACAAGCATAATAATAAACATATTTGATATCTGATTTAGGATTTTGACCAGTACATTGTGGAAAGAACTTAAAGGGTTTAAATCATTTATGACTTCTTTGCTTAAACTGATAGGTTTGCTTTTTATGCTTGTATCTGGGTTTAAAACATCCAAATTGTCTAACTCCATCTATTTTTTTTGTAGACTTGTGATGAGAGATATGGTAAAGCATTTTGTACTTTAGATCTAAGGTATATTTTTATTATTCTAGCTCTTGTTGCTTCAATCAAATCTGCCATATACATTTCTTCAATATCTTTTCAAAGCACTGCTAGTCTATCAAGCACTAGCTGACCTATTCCTTTAGGTAAGGCTAACAAATATTGAATCTTAACAAAATCATTTCTTTCAAGATTAACTAAATAGAATCTTTTGATATTCTACATAAAATCTTTCAAATTGAAAAATGTCAAATAATTTCATTTTTACTAAAATAAGTTGATATTTTTTCTTCTATTCATAATCAGGAGCAAATTCTGTTAATAGAACAAGGAGTAATCCTTAAAGCCCTGATTGAAATATTTATTCTTCTGACTCTTTAGAGGAATGATTCCACTAGTAAAAAACCATTCCATCAATATTTATAGTGGAAAGATCCATGAAAACCATATCATTCTATTTATTAGTCTATTTAAGAGTTAAATAATGTGTGAACAGAATAATAGCTGATCTTGGATTAGGATTACCATCAATATTTAAGACAAGCAGATCAGAAGAGCCATAATTTTTAACATTTTTGGAAAAAGAGGAAGGTCCAACTTTATCAGATGTAACTTTGTTTAACTGAATCATACTAAGTGATGTTTCACCTTTTTTTTTTGCCAACTACTTTTGTAGATTGATTTTCATCAATCTTTTTCTCATGTTCTTCTTTGGAGACAATTTGAGGGAGTTATAAATTAATAAATTTTTGGTCCTTTTTTCTTTCATTGGTACCAATTTTGGAACCAAATGGAATAAATGACATAGACTAAAAATCATCAAAAAGCACCAATGGTACTATACTAAGAGGGAGGTAAAATGACATTTTTTCAACTTTAAAAGTTTGTTGTAATGCAACCTTTCTCTTTTTCTTAATTTTTTCTTTCTGTTTCTCTTTAAACTTACTAATTTCAACTTCTTTACTTGATTTTTCCATTTTTTAACTTGATCTTTAGTAACAAATAGAAGAAAAATAGGACACATTATTGTACCAAAAATCATAAGATTTACTTTAGATTACTTAATAACGGTACATAATTTAGTAGAAAATCTATTTTCAGAATATAAATCTTTGATATCAACTTTTGGATATTTGAAATTTTCATCTTTATCAACCAATGATGTTTTTCCCATAATAAGATCATGTAAAGCTCAAACATTACTCGATACTCATGGTGGAAATATCTAGATTTGGACATCATCAATCATTGCTCCATAATGGTACTTCTAGGTAGGAGAGTCAATTTTATGCTATGCGGTACTCATCAACTGCAACTAGTACTTAGCAAAGTAGACTTTTTATGCTTATAGCATAGTGACCATAAAATAAACTATGGACTCTGAGTTCTGATACCAGATATGAGGAATCTACTTTATATCTTTTTATACATAGTTTGTTAGTATGTTTTGAAATAAAGTTTGTAAAGCATGTTGACACTGACAGACTTCACATCTACTTTGCTACTATTAAGACCCATACTCTATATTTTTAGTATCTTTTATTTGTGTGGTTCTCTATTTTGTTATGCTATCCCACTGAGCTAGCTTTCTAGAAAATTCACTTTAATGCTATAAAATAGACTCTTCCATCTATTGTAAAGTATCTGAGAATATTGAAGCTTTTACCTTGTAACTAATTTTTAGTTAATATCTGACATGGTATCCATTCCATCACTAGTCTAAGGATTTTTTTGTTCACAAAATCTAGTAATTTTTTTGATCTAACCCTAGGTATTATGAAGAAAACACCATTTAAATTTTGATTCTTCACATTCTCTCCCTATTTGGAAGGCAAATAACATAAATAGATCCAGCCCACCCTTTACCATTTTATTCCATACATACTCATTTTTCTTAACATCATCATAAGAGATTAGCTCAAATCAATCTTTGTGCCCACCCATTTTATGAAAATGTAAACTACTTATACAATCTTCACAATATATTCCCTTAAGGAAAGAGATGGTAAGTTTTTGGAAAAAAGAGCCCTACTCAATCATATGATGCAAGCTCAGGGATCCCCAAATGTGCCAAGACTTTATATTTATATCCTTTCATGTATAAAATTCACCATAAACAATCCATGTTTGTATCATAATTAATACACCCATTATGACTTTATGTGATGTGGCCCTTCTCTGACTCAAAAATTTGGATAATGTCATCTAGGAAATTGCTCTCATGCCATATGATAAAATCACTTCTTAGGAATCTAATGTTATCCAAGCAATTATCACCCCTATTTTCTTCCCTATATAAATTTCCTATGGAAACCCCTTTGAAGGAGGTCAATAAGTTTTTAGCATCACTGATGATTCTAGAAATGCTTCATGAGGAATGACAAAGGCCTTATAAGTAGTTGATAATGTTCATCAAATCTCCCTCAATTTTAATGAAATTCATGCCAAGATTGACCACCAAATCGATACCCCAAAGTGTCAAAGTGGCTTCTAAGACATGATTGGTTTGGATCCCTAATGGACCCGTATAGGCCACTCTAGTATTTCTAAAATAATCTCTGATCATACCTCCTACTTCCATAGATCTTGGGTTCCCTCTCATTATCCCATAAAATTTCAACTTAAACCATGAGGGAGGGGGAAATGACCACTTGAATTTAGACCTATCAACCCCCTTTGCTTATGCTTTTCCTAGGATGACTAGATTGATCTAGTGTATAATCCAGGAGAAGAGAAAAGAGCTAGACTGATCAAAAGAAGAAGTAAAGGAAGACCAATTTTAATGAACAAAGGCCAAGACCCATTTATAAGTCAAAGAAGGATTTGGTCTATAGTTCTTGAAGATGCAAGAATTCCTAGCTTTCCAAATACTCCAAAAAATATGGGGGAGATCTGATTCCACTAAAATTTTAATCAAGGAGCTTCCCATGGAATCTTCCATTGGGTGATTAGGTCCTTAATGGAGCCTAGAGTAACCTAAGAGAAGTTATAGATACTGAAGAAATACTAAAAAATAGATGAATCAAAAGAGTAGGAGAGGAATATATGTTTAACAAACTTAGATACCTACTTTCAAAGAACACATATATTAGGGATGGGAATGCCTCTTTTTACTAGATTGTCCATAGTTAAAATCATATTTTGGGATGTCAACAAAAAAAGATATTGATTTTGGGGATGAGGTTTTTAATCCAGAGATCTTGCTAGTTGACATCTTCATTCCCCTAGTCCCAAAGGGAAGAATAAGTAGATTAAATAGAGTAAAGGCTACTAGGATCAAGTTTCTAGATGAGGACATCCTCCTTTAAAAAAAGTTTGATGTGAATGTGTTGAATAAAATCATTTAATTATTGAAGGAGGTGGGCCTATTACTGTTTCTTTAAATAATGAGTTCAATACCAAAACTTGGAAGGAGGAAACCAAAGGTGCATTAATCTAGGGGTCAAGCCAAAATTCAACTATATTTCCTCTACCAACATTCCACTTGTGTTCTTTTCTAAGAAGATCTCTACTAGCTTTCAATACTTTCTAGAATGTTGAGCCATTATCAAGACCAATTTTTGAGAGGAAGTTGTGACCTTTCCCAAAATTTAGGTATTTAGCCCAGATGATTTTAGTCCATTAGTCATCTTCCTTAATCACACTCCAAGCTTGATTTTCTAGTAGAGCTTGATTCATATTTTGAACTCTTCTTAACCCCAGTCATCTTTTTGAGATAGGGTGATAGGCTTTATTATAGGAGATAAGTGGGAACCTGAATCTATCTTCAGCACCTCTCCATATGAATTTTTTTTGAATGTGTTTAATTTGATCTATGATATTTCTAGGGATGATAAAAAGGGATATGAAATAGATATGAATGCTTTAAAGAGAGCTATTTAGAAGTTGTAATTTTATTTCTTGAGATAGAAGGTTCCATTTTTAACCATCTAGCTTTTTTCAATCTTGTTTATGAGGGGTTCTAAAATTTTGATTTCATGGATCCCTCAAAGAGAGAAGTGCCCAAGTAGGAAGATAGGAGGTTCCTGATGACACAACCCACAATCTTAGATATTTTAGCTTGAAGGTAAAGTGGGGTATTGATGAAAAAGAAGGAACTCTTGTGAAAGTTGACACTCTAGCTAAAGACCATTTCATAAATTTCAAGGATCTTTTTGAAGCACCTAGCTTCCAAGATCAAGGCTTCTCCCATCATCAATGTGTCATCCACAAATTTTTGATGGGTAATTAGGCTAGTTTTAGGGGTAGCTTTGATTCCCCTGATGATTTTGGAGGTTTTGGCCTTGAAAATAAGTTTACTTAGTGCTTTAGCCAAGATGATGCATAGGTACAGAGATATAGGATCCCCCTATCTAATCCCTCTCCCTGATAGAAAGAAACCCCTTATGACTCCACTGATAATAAAAAATAACATAAGTGTAGATATGTAGGATGAAATTAGGGTTTTGACCAATTGATTGAAGCTTAACTTAGATAAATTTTTATTAAGGAATTTCCAAGAGATCTAATCAAAGGCCTTGTTCATGTCAATCTTGAAGAACATACATTTCTAGTTAGAGTGAGACACTAAGTGGATGGTTTTATGAGCTATGATAATCCCATCTAATATTTGTCTACCTAACACAAAATCTCCTTGTTGTTCCAAAATCATTTTATCTATCAAAAGTTGGATTTTTAGCGAAAGTCCTTTAGTGTAGATTTTATAAAACATAGAGGACAAACTGATGAGTCTAAAATATAACATTTGAGTGGCCTCTTGATTTTTGGAATAAGCACTAGGAAAGTGTTATTGAAATCTTGAAGCATGGTGTTAGCTTTGAAGAATTCCATAACTACCATGCAAACTTCATGTTGAATAATGTCCCAAAAAACCTAAAAGAAGAAAAGAGGGAATCCATTTGGTCTAGGGGATTTATCCCCTTGTAATGAGAACACAATATCAGAGATTTCCTCATCTAAAAGGGGTGAGAATATAGATGTTACCTTCCTAAGATATAATCCTATCGAAAAGGTTAGCAACTTGACCTTCTAGACCCTTATCCTAGTGGGGACAAACGCAAGCAAAGATTTATAGAAGTTAAAAAAAATTAGCTGCAATATCTTCATCCTTCCTAAACCAAGTGTTAACCTCCCCTTAAATTTTTGTAATGAGCTTTTTTTAGTGATTCTTTAAAATTGAGGTGTGAAAGTATTTGGTATTCATGTTTCCTTACTTTAGCCATAACTTTCTATATTTTTACTTCCACTAGGTTTCTTCCTTTGATTTAAAATTGTGGAAACTACTGAGAAGTTCCTTTTCTTTCAATTAAAGGTCAAGAGAGGGGCCTAAAACTAAGATTTCTAGTTTGATCATATGAATTTCCTCTTTTATGGTGTTTTTTTAGAGGAAGATATTTACAAACACTTATTTATTCCATATTTTAAGCTCATTCTTAACATGTATAATTTTCATGGCCAAGATATACATGGTTGATCTATGAATCAAAATATTCCACCATTCCTTAATGTAGTCTTCCAAAGACTGATTTGAGAGCCACATTTTTTCAAATCTAAAAGGTGTAGCCTTAGATTTAAACACCATATCACTTTAGAATAGTAGTGGATTATGATCAGATCTTATTTTAGGGAAGGATGTGAGAAAACTAGAAGAATTATGGATCCAATTAAGAGAAATCAGAAACCTATCCAATTTTACTTGAATAAGATTATCTCCTAGTCTTTGGTTTGACCAAGTGTACTAATTACCTTTTAGCTCCACATTAAAAATACATGCATTAGTAATAAACTCATTAAATTCTAGCATGTTATCATTGATACAATAGATTCCCCCTTTCTTCTCCCCTATGGACAAGGGAGAATTGAAATCTCCTACTACCATCCAATTCATGTTTTTGAAATTATTTCTAATGTCCATCAAGTTATTCCATAACTTATTAATTTAAAGCCTATAATTCATGGAATAAACATTGGTGAGGATCCAGTTATTCTTGACATGGAAGTTAGAGAAAGAAATAGAAATATGGGTCTTAGAAATAAGAAAGGGGTTGCCTTCCAAAATTGAGGGATTCTAAAAAATTGCCACACTGCTAAAAGCCCCTCTCAAATTAATTAAAATAAAATGTGAATTATCCCAAATATTAAACCTAATTTTCAAAAGTTTTTTAGCTGACATCTTAGTCTCTTGAATCAAAGAATATCTAGTTTATACTTTAAAACTAAATTTCTCACTAACCTCTATTTTCTAGGGTTGTTTAGCCCCCTTATATTCTAAGAAAAGATTTTCATTTCTTGTTATTGGGATAGTGTCTAAGGGTAATTTTCATTCCCTTTGCAACCTACCTATCTATTTTTACTCTCCTAGAGCTCTAGGATGAGGGCTTACCTATGGATTTTTTATCACAACCAACTTTTGCTTTTTTCCTACCTTTTTAATATGTACTTTTTCCCACTTTTCCTCAATCGAGTCATTGAATAAATCAAAAATTTCTCCATTTTTAGCTCAGAAACATTATCCTTTAGAAAAGGAGAGATATTTGGACTCCTCGTAGGATTTAATAGGAGTGAGGAGAGCCTAATAGGGTAAAATTTCCTACAATACCAAGTCAGCATCCAATAAGAGAGATTCACAAGGAATAGTGTAAGAGGAAATAGGGGGAGAGATGTCATGAGGGGTCTTATGAGGGGGAGGAGATCCCATTAAGGATGTCAATGTATATTTCTTAAGAATGTCCTTCAGAGAGGAAGAGGAACTAGGTAGAGGGGTGAATAGGGGACTTACCAAGGAATCCAAAATTGGGACAAGATAGGGAGGTAAAGGATCCTAAAATCCATGGGGGTTCTTGAAAGATCAGAAGTATAAAGATTTTTCCCTAGGTTGAGAGGGACCAAATTTGGTTTATGGGAGAGGGCCAGGGGAGGCTTGGTAGAGGGGGAAGGGGGATAAAAAGGAGAGGAAATGGGGAGAGGGGGAGGGAAGGAAGAAGCAGAGCTTTAGGGGAAGGGGCAAGGGGGGATTTGAGAGGGGAAGGGGGGATGGGAGGGGGGGAAGAGAATAGGAAGCCTGGGTAGAGGATTTCCTAACCCAAGAGGGGGAAGGGGGAATGGGTGGCTTCTTGAGTAGGGGGCAGTCTTTATATGAGTGGTTTAGGACATCACAAATTTTAAAAATCTTATAAGATATTTCAAATTCAATTCTTTGATTCTAGATACTGTACTTTGATTTAATCTTGATATATTGGATTAAGGGTTTTTTAGTAGGAATGAAGATGCAAACCTTGGTGGATAGAAGTCTCCTTCTAGACCTAGTAACTAGGTGATAGAAATGGGTTGACCAAGGGCCCTGGTAATCCCAAAAATGATTTCTAGTACCCAAAATTCTAAAGGGAGTCCTAGAAAACTAATCCAAAATGGGATATCCTTAGAGACCAACCTATTAAGGTTAAGACCTACCTTCCATTTATGAAGGTTGACTATTGATTTTACCATAAACTAAGGTTTTCTCAAGAGGGTCCTTAAGGTATCCTTAGGATGGGACAAATTGATCAAAAAGAAATTTTTGGGCATGGTAATGATATCGATTTGCCCTTTAGGTTTCCATTTGAGATTAGCACACTTTTGGAAAGAATAAATATTTGGCCATAAGTCATTAAACTTAACCAAGATAGAATTTGATAAAGAGGAATCAATTATATCAATGACCACATTTGAGACTTTGAGAATTACCTCATTATTTTCACTTGAAAGGACCTAGAAAGAATCTTCTAGGATGGCTTGATGTTGTTCTTCCACAGCCAGATCCACCCATGAGGATTGCTAATTACCTCTGGTGGGGTTGGATTTAATGGCTTGTGGACCTTGACTTGACTCCTCCCTAAGTACCAGTTGATTCTTTGTGTTATCTAATGAGATAGGAACCTTCCCAAAATCAACCTTTTTTGGATCTATTTTAGACTGAGTGGGATTGTTGGGTTGTAGTTTTCCTTCCTCGTACCCATCGCTAGCATTCAAAATTCTTGTAATAGTTATTCTCCTTTTGATCAAAAATAATTCAATATCATATCCCAGTAGTTAAAATCAAAATTTGACATCACTTATTCTTCTTAAATAAGAAGAGAAGAAAGGGTAGTGAGATTTGAGATGTCTTAATCTATTTGGTATTTAGAATTTAGAATAGAAATGAAATAATGAAACATTTCATGAATATTTTAATAAATAATGAAATATAAACATTTATCTTGAATTAAATTACAATTTCATCCATCTAACTAATATTTAATGTTTTTTATTTTTTAAGAAAATTAACAATATTTTCATCACCTTTTATTGGAGTAATAAATAATTAAATAATAGGTTTAGTTATTTTTTAGAAATTAGTTCCCTTATGCATAGACTCAAAGAGTTTTCAAGCATTGTTGGGTGACTCTTGATTACCAATATGGAGAAGTAATTAATTATTTACAGTCTTAAAAATTATTGACATGGCTTCTTATGATTTTTGTTGAAATGCATTGGTAATCTCAATCATGACATTTATACCTGATAGGGTATTTTCAATCCCAATAATAATGTTCCATAGTTTTGAAACCATAAATTTAGATACAATATGGATTTTCCAAATGTTATAGTTTGACCATTTAACATTTATGATTTACCTAGCATAAAATGAGGAGAACCATAACTTCCCTTCAAATTTGACAATAACACCATAAAATTTTTAGAAAACAAAGTTTTTAATGTGTTTTTAAACTTTATTTTGTAATAAAAAAAAATTCTAGAGTACAAAAAATAATACTTATATGTCAATTTAACAAAATTTGAAATATTGCAACTAAATATAAGTGTCGTAAGTGTTGTAAAATAAACTTATGTAAGAAATATTTTTAAATTTTGATGTAAAAAACATATAAATAATATTTAAATCAAAAAATGGACAATTTTAATGTGTCAAAAACATGAAAAAACTTGTAAATCAATTGATCACACATCTACTTTCGTACAAAGGAGCAACTAAAAAAAGTGTCGTAAGTGGGCTAGTGTCAAAAGTTGGATATTGCACAAATTAAAAAAAAATTAAGTAAATATATTGTTTAAAAATTATTTTTTACCATATAATTTTTAACCACAAATAATTTTTCATGTGTTTTGAAATATAGACCTCATTCTTGCAAGTGCCTTACAAAATTACACTAACCAACTTCCCTTTGACAATTTACAAGTCTTCACATGCAAGTTATTATTTTTAATGCTTATTTAATTCAATTTTTTGTTTAAATAATTATATGTGCATTTAAAACATTTCAACTTTATTTTTCACCTTTTTTTAAACAACTTCTAATGTGGGGCCTACATTTTTCTTTGCATGGACTTTTGGTGTTTTAATAGAACAAAAATTGATAAATATATTTTAAAAACTATAGAATTACCTTTCAATGATAGTTGTGTATAATAATGGTGTATGGAGGAGAGCATGGGTGTTGTTTTAGATTATAAGTGGCCACCACTAGCCTTGAAATTTACCAAACACTCCACAAGTCTAGGGAGAAGAATTAAACTCTCAGAAACAAATTTTGATGCCAAAATTCATTTTTTAATCAATTTTCAGCCCATACAAATAATACAAGCATGCTTCAAATGGATGAGATCTTAAAAAATAATTGTTTAAGGATTTAACATGCCCAATAGAGATATTAGAAAAAAAAATAGTAAACATTCAAATCTTATACACAATTTTTAGGTTGTATAAGAATTAATTTGAATTTGCCTATGATTTTACACCATAGAGGTTGTACATGGGTCATAAAATAATACACAAAAGGATTAATGGATTTTGGTTGAAGTTTTTATTCTTAATCTTGATCAAATTTGTCTTTACCAAGTTCCACAATTAACAAGGATGCCAAACAAAAATAATGAATAAAATTACTTATATGCCTCCCAAGGCCATACCTTAGGCTTTTTTTATGAAAAAACTTGTGATATTTCCAATCAATCAACATTGTCACACATGCTCTTAAAACATGTTTAAAAACATATAATAAATCATATGGTTAGGATCTATATGTATAATTAATATCAAAGATACACAAAGAGATAAACACCAAATGTGAGTGGGAAACCCTCATACAAAGGTAAAAAACCCCATATAGATTATTCATCAATGAGAAACTCAAATTGACCCAATAAAATTATTTGTCTTCTCACCAATACTTCATAAAACCTAAAATAGTTTAAATTAGAAAGCTCAGGGGCCAATATGTTATCCATGTATATTCATGTTATATAATTTTACAAAGGTAAAATATTAATATATATCAAGGTGGACCATTTTAACCAACAGGTATAAACTCTCTATAAGGCACAATCACAAAATTTAATATATTTTATTATTTATTTACATAAGGATTAGCTCATGTTAAATAATAAAAGATATTATTTATGTAATCGATGAAATAGTAATATGTTAAGGATACATGAATAACACCACTTAACCATTAACTTTTTCAACATGTCTCATTGTTAATCATGACATTATATATAGGTTGTTTGTTAATGTAATCTTGAATAAAGAATACATGCATATTTGAATCTTGATCATTGGTTTCATTGTCATAAAATGTGATTATTGGACATGGTATTTATGTTCCTATATATATACCAATAATTTCATCTATTGGATGCTCATATGTCTTAGCATGAGGATGTACATTATTTGCATATGTCTTATGAAACAATGGGATTATATAATATATCTAATCTAATTTAGATAAACTTCTATGTAAAATTAGAATGGATAAAATATGTAATAAATCCCACAAACTGATTTGGAAATTACTATTTATAGAAATGTGATAAAAGTGTAAATACAAAAGAGGAATAATATAGTTAGAAATCAAAATACATGTGATTTTTGTTGTGATTGTAAAATTGACTTTGACAGTATTTAATATGACTTGAATGATAATAAGACTTCTCTTGAAAAAAGGATAAGGTGATGTTATTTAGATAGGATCAACCTACATTGTCATCTGTAAGGAGTGACAATGTCTTATAGGGTTTTTTTCCCCTTTATGTAAAAATGGGTATGTACACCTTTGCCTATGAGTCTTGTGTGTGTGATCAAAGTCACTTGATTTTATACAAAAATTGGTGCATACCTTCTTATTAAATTACAAGCCTAATCTAATAGATAATGAAAAATAAATGTGCTAGATGGATAAAAATAGGGTAGTGTTTGAAGTTGTGTTTAACCTCAACACCCCATGTATTGAGCACTGTCTACATACCAATACTCCAAATAAGGATTAAAATCTATGTATTTCTCCCATGTTATGATCAAGTGTGTCAAATACTAGCGTAATGTTATATGTTAGTGTTATAATGGTGTAATTATGTGTTTAAACAATTACCTGTGAGCTTAGAGTTGTATGAAAACTCAACTTAATGATACTTTGGCTATACAAACTCTGAATTGGTAATAATAAGTGTTTTCCTCTAAATGTGTAGTTGGAATAAGTATGGTATTTTTTATATAGAATCCTCTTTCTCTCTAGTGAAAAAATGATTAGCAATTATGCTTTTATAGTGGTATTTTCAGAAATTTATTGAATGGGACTTGAAAAACATATGAGATGAAATGCTAGGAAAAATTTTATTTGATATTTATCCATTTTTGGGGTGGGAGGACATGGTCAGTGGATTTAAGCACTACCATAAAATGGGATAATTCTAAAGGAGTGGCCTTGTCTAAGGAGCAAAGTCATCTAAGCTAGAAGAGTGGATCAGTTTGTGAATGTGTTTAGGTTGTTTATAATGATAAATACAAATATTATATATCATATTTTCTCAAGGGTAAGGGTAACATTCATATAATTAGATGAATTATGGCTTAGAGCCATGGATTTGAGCATGATTTTTGTAAAAGAATTAGTCACAAGTGCATTGTTTTATTATTAAAAGTTAATTTTAGTGAATACATTTTCTCCATTTTTATTCTATTAGTGAATCAAATAGAAATTACTCAAATAAAATAAAGAGAGTCATACTTTATCTTACCTATGTTGAGTAGTCTTAGATATAGATCACACGTTTAACTATGCTTCATGTGAACTTAAAATGCAACATGTATAAACCAAACCCTACTTAAGTTGGAAATATGAAAGTAAAGATAATAATATTATAGATCAAATAATAAGGAATAAATAAATAAAAATTGGTGTATGAACCTTTATGTTTCCTAGTGCAAAACTAGTACTCGTCCTGGAGAGGTAAGACCCTTGGATATTTTTCTCTTTTTTGAAACACTTGGATTATATTGTGAATGTCCCAATCCTCATGTATAGGAGAATGTTATTAAGAACTCAATATGTGTTTGAATTCATCATTGCAAAACTCATGTTTGTGAGGTGTCTTGGAATCCCTGTATGAATTCTAATAGATCATTATCATGAAAAACTAGTGTAAAACTTTGTACAAAAATGTGAATCAACCACTACAGATGGAATAAAATTCCTTTATAGTGAAAAATTGGTGGGAAAATATAATGATTTAATTCTATTGTATATATCATAGAGAATGACATGGATTTCCATTCCTTATACAAAACTAGTGAAAACTGAGTAAGAAAGTGACAATGTGCTATATGCATGCCCCCAATCTAATATATGAGAATATTAACTATAATGATTGATTAAAATCAACTAATTATTTGAGTAAAAACTTTGTTAAAACCTAAAAAACATGTCATTCATGATACCCATAATTCTAACCAAAATTTGATACAAATTACGAATAAATATAGAAAACTATTTCTAAACAATACATATAAAAATTCAATTGTGTGTAATTTCGATAAATATAGAAAATATTGTTTTTTTATTTATAGGATAAAAGTGTATTGTTATAGAAAATTATTTCTATAGCTACTACTCAAATGGATCATTGTTATCTAAAAGTGCTCTCTAGGTAGAAACTAAGTGTGAACTGTGATCACCTAAGAAAATCATATGTTTTACTATCTATGTATTTGGTTTTTTATCTTAGTATCTAAGATAAGCCATTGTGTATTCCCCATCTTTATAGGTGAGTTGTGAGTACTACACAATAATTTAACTTAGATGAAAAAATAATGTGAGTGATGTTATATAAAATATTTATACATGGATTAGTCATAATAACATTTAAGATTATTGCATCATATTGATAATCTGAGCAAAATTAGTAATGTATGATACATGTAGAACTAAGCATACATAGTTTTGAGAAATAAAAGAATATGAGGTGGTCCCAAACCATCCAAATACCACTAATCAAAATAATGCATAGATAAATGTTTGAAATTAGGAACACAGTGAATAATTGATCAAATTAAGTACATGAAGCTAAATATAACAAGTCATAAAAGATGCATTATGTGGATCATGGAATAACAAAACTAGGAAGATGTATGATATTTATCATGTCACTATAAACTAAGAAAATTTAGTAAATAATTATCATGGTCATGATGTATACACAAAGAGAACACCTAAAATCACAAAAATAAGCAATAAGGAAAATGGGATACATGCAAGGGACATGTTCAAACATCACTTATGCACATAAAATCACATAACATGGCTTATAACCATAAATAATGACATGTTAAAATGTACACAATCTAAATAAATGAATACACAAAAAACATGAAGCATATAAGCAAACACAAAAATCATGCATGAGTAAGTTAAATTTATTTACATGAGAAATTGGTACATCATAATATTTAGCAACTAAGGTATCTAGTAAGATAGAAAAGTGAATGTAAGTGAGAAAAAATGGAAATATTTTGTGAAATGTATTGTATTTTTAATGTGAACAAAATGGATAGACATATAATGATAAAACCTATGTAAAATATTCCCCCATTAAACTTGTTTTGATGTATATAAGTTATATAATGCTTGTGATTGGTTTAGATCTGAGAATTAATAATTTGTGTTCACTAGTACAAATATCTTGGAATTAGATAAGAGTTCAATGTGTTTATTATTTTGAGAGTGTGATTTTATTTGTGTAAAATTATAGATCTAAGATAGTATCACCACCTATAACCATATTTGGGAAAGATAACTTGTATGTTTTTTAACTCACTTAAGTAAATTTTTGAATCATATTGATATAAACCTAGATATACATAAATATTTGATAAACTGAGCATAACTAAATGAATTAATTGAACTACACATATCATGCATGGGTCCTAATTTTGGCAACTTATTTATAAACTTTATTAATAGATTGAACATTTTGAGGTTGTCCAACTAGAATTTATTGTGTATTAACAATTACATTTTATTGTAGAGGGTATTCATATAGAATACCATGAACTATGATGACCTAATTATCTTAAATATACTTCAAACATTTATGAAGTGTATAAGGAATTACATGAATATATTGAATCCAAGGATATACCAATAACATATGGAAGACTCCTACAGTAGGCACCACTATAAATGTGGTGGCCACATGTACTCAAAAAACCTAGAGCTGTAATGTAATCTCACCAATACAGCTCTAACTATGACTATTAAATCCCTTGATTATTATATCTATACGAATTAGATCCTTATATGTGTATCCAAAATTATATAGAAGTGTGATAATATACATATTCAAACTTGAACCATTGTCAACCATAACACTCTATAAAATCTAATGATCGATGTGAGCTCGAATGAATAAAGGGTGTACATCAAAATCATCATTGATTATTTTACACTCTAAAAATGTGATGAGTGGTTTGGATGAAACTAAAGTATGATATGTACTAATTATTCTATTCAAAATATGTTTTTCCTTTGTATGAGGATGATAAGAATCTAGTGGAGAGTATGCATTATGTGTGTAATGCACTCATTATGTATCTCTTATTTATGGGTTGTCCATTTAGGAAAATAATCACTGAATATCTTCATTATTTGATTCTTCCTTATTTTTGATTTTGAACTATTAGTAGATATTTTGAATTAGTAATCTGACTCAAGAGAGGTGATTAATTAAGTGTTAGTCTAAAAATGCAAACAAATTGATAAAAACACACTAATTAGCATACATCTTTAGGCCTAGTTACTAGGGTGAGATTAATAACAAAAAATGAAAAACATAACTGAAAAGTAAAGAAAAAAAATAATCCTTAACCTTCCTTAGATGCTCCAAATTCTTGTTGTAGTGGCTTGCTCGGTTTGTGCTCATGAAGTCTTCATCAAAGGAGGCTTGACCATCTCCTCTTCTCTTTGGCACCTTGTGGCTTTGGCTTGGCTTCACTCAATATTTTGGCATCATCAATTTGGCATGTGAGAGATCTTATAATAAATTTGACATGGTAAATTTTTACAAATTAAGCTTAAAAATGATGTTCATGGCCTCTCTATTTATAGATTTTCAAGAATGACTAGAATCAACCATGATCATCCATCTCAAGATTGAGATGTGTGGTCATGGATTAATTGAATTATCTAATTAAAATACACAATTATCATCATTATGAACTTGGAATAAGGGACACTAATGAGGTATGGAAGGTAATAAAGAGGCATGGGAGACCCATAATCTTGATATTTGTGGCATTTATGGCCTAGGGATGTCTTCCCAAGAAATGAGGCCACTTGATGATGTAGATATTAAATATTCATTTATAAAAATAAGTTTTCAACAAGATTTCATGTAATTATTAGTTAGGCCTTTATTTGGATTAATTATCTCTTAAGCATGATTAAAAATTGTGTGCACAAATTACTCAAATTGATCATAATGCCTTATTATTGGTCTAAAATTTGACTGAATTAGAATTGGAAGTAAATGTTAGATGCATTAGATCCATTATCTCATTTAGGATGTTTCCAACACCAAATAACAAAGACACACACCTTTCATAATAAATTTGATAGAAAAGAGCAATCAAGAGCACCTAAGTGTAAAATTGGCATTTTAACTTGAAATGATCTGATCAAAGTTAGTTGGCCCATAAATTATATTGCCCCAATTAGTGATACCCTAGCCAAAATTGGCACTTGAATATGCCAATTTCAAATCATTTAATGTGCTTTAGTTTTTTTAAGCCAAATTATGTATTTTTGTAGAAATTGGTCAAAATCCTGATTAGAGGTCATCAATGGCTAGATTTAGGTGTCTATAGTTTACCCCTATTTGGGAAGGTATTACGAGTTATAAGAACAATAATGTCTTCTCAAATAATTAAAGGGCCTTATATGCCTACAACTGTAATGATGATAAACTAATTGTATGATGGTTTTCCCCCTCAAGGGAATGGTTGGCACAAGTAGGTTGAAAAATGGTCCCTTGATAAGAATAAAAATGAGGGGACCAAAAAAAGGAAAGATGATGGGGTGAAAACACAATTATTTTAAAATATTATTAAAAATCACTAAGAATACAAGTGGGATGGTGTATAATGGTTTACCTAAAGGTGGTTATAAGCATTGTACCCTAATAGTAGTAAGTGGTATGATAACATAATGATTTTCCCAAAGATAGTTATAATCATTGAGAAGATAGAGTTTTCCCAGTTATAATAGACAAACAAGATAACAATGTGCCCTTATATGGGTAGAAAAAGTAAAATGGTGAGAACACAATGATTTTCCCAAAGGTAGCTCTAATCATTGAGAAATATAGGTGGGACGGTGTAAAATTATTTGCCCATAGGCGGTTATAATCATTGGACCTCGATTATGGAAAACATGATAAACTTGGTCGAGGATGATGATAACTTAACAAAGAAGGTAATGATGAATTAGAACAACCTATTAGTAGGGAGATGCTCATCTGAATTAATAAAGGTTGAAATTCTTTCATGGTTAATTAATCTATTTGGGATATGATTGGGATTGAATCAAGATGTCAGTGTTAAAGAGATGTTGATGCCACCATTATCAAATAGACTTCTTGAATCTGAGGTTTGTTGTAGCATGTGTTGATAGGAATCATGGTATAACATCATGAGGACTTGGCCAAAATATGCATGAGGACTAACTCCCATAATCCAATACTAAATAGAAAATAATGTACTGATGATAGAAACCATGATGACAATGTAAACATATGAATATGGATGGATTCAAGTATAAGTATGGTAAAGTAATCACCCAATGAACACACATAAACTAAATCAAGGAAATAGTGTTGAAAGTAAACAAGCAAGCAGACAAACAAACAAAATAAGCAAAGAGAAACAAACATTACCCCTATAAAATAGGTGAAAACTTAAAAAACAAAAAAAATGGGGGAATATAAGAAAAGGAAGGGGGTGGCCGAGCTATCTCCATATGCACTAGGCAAGTAGATGCTACCTACATAGTTCTATAGATGTAATATCTAATAAAAAACTTCAAGCCAGATGTATTTCTCCCAAGGAGTGGGAAAAATGTCATAACTGATAAAAAAATATAATGGATGTGATAGAAGAAGAGTAATGGTCTTACAAAATGGAAAGTGCATGAGAGAAAAGGCCAAAAAAGATGGAGAAACTAAGTGACAAGTGGTTTTCTTACAACTTAGTAAGGGTTCCCAAAATCTTTAAGACAATGAAGTGGTCAAATGTTTTTGGTTTTTTATAATGATTTTACAAATGTTTTTGGAATTTTAGAAGTATCTCAACTCGATCAAGAATTATGAGACACTAAATGGTTCAAGCTCACAAAATAGTGAGAGCATTCAAACTTGGTTGCTCATAAAATGACAAGAGCATTCAAACTTAGGTTTCTAAAAAAATAGCAAGAGCAATCAAACTTAGGCTAATCACAAAATGGCAAGACTGTGGTGGAAAGGGTGACTGAGCTAACCTCAACAAGTATCAATCACTACCTACATAGTCACAGAGTAGGACCTCAAGGCACTATATTTCCATGCTACAATGGATGAATTCAACTAGTGTAGTAGTTAATTCAAACAAAATAAGCATAGGTGGTAAAAAGGTATAGTATGGCATAGGAAGTGGCAAGTTGGTATGTCAAGACTTAATAAACAAATGTTAATCCTAGTTTACCCATAGGTAGTTATAAATAGGACACAACATCATAGATCAATGGTACTAATTTGCCCAAAGGTGATTATAATTAGTATAAATATTGGTGATAATAAAATAAAAACAAACAAAGGATGCAACTATCAAAACTTATCATACTACTCCAAAATATGATCTCTATTTGAAGTACTTGAAATAAATGATGAAAATGATAAAATTCCTTAATGCTAAAAATGTGTAATAAATGGAAAAAACCAAGGTAAAATCGGATAAGTTTTATAACATGTTTGGTCGATAAAACGGAATGGTAAAATAGATAAGGCTAAGAGGATAGATAAGAATGATATTTTAACAAAGAATAAGAGTGATAAAATGACACCACTGAAATGGTCTTTATAGATAATACACCTTAGTGCTCAAGCATAGTACCACTTGAGGTGAATAATATTCATTGGCTCAAGAAGTTCATCTCCATCTGCTGTGGAAAGCATGTATGCCCTTAATAAATAATCTATAGTAATGATGAAAGGCCCTATCTAGTTTGGTTTGAATTTACCTTTATGCTTCTTCTCAGCTATGGTATTCTTCTGGTTTTCTTTAAGAACAAGATCACCAAGTTTAAATTTTCTATATTTGGCATGTTGATTGTAGTGGCCTTTGAGTCAATTATGATATGCCTAAAGATTATTGAGCATAGTTGTGAATTTTTCATCAAGTAGGTATAGCTCTTGCAGGCAAGCTACTCGATAGTCATAATCATCTAGGACATGTTTGAAATATATGTGTAGTGAAGGCAATTCAACCTCAATGCAAAGGATGGATTCAGTATAATAAACAAGTGAGTGTGGAGTGGCTCCTGTAGGAGTATGATGATTGGTACGGTATGTCCAAAGGGTAAGGAATATATACAATTGCAAATAATGATCAGAATCATTAACAATATTTTTGAGAATATTAACAATGGTTTTTTTTTAATTCTTCAGCTTGGCTATTACCTTGAAGGTAATATGTTATATAAAAATGTTACATGATGTTATATTAAATACATAACTAGTCTACATCCTTGTTCTTAAATGATCTTCCATTACCAAATATAATGTTAGAGGGTATACCATAGCAGAAAATGAGATGGTTGAAGATAAATTTGGAAATTTACTCTCTAGTCATGTAAGTGAGGGGTATAGTTTTAACCCACTTAGTGAAATACTCAATGGTGATAAGGATATGTTTATGATCATAAAATAAAGTGAAATTGATCTTCTCAATGAGGTTAATTATTGGTGATAAGAATATAATAAAAAATTAAGGATGAAACTATCAAAACTTCTATCATACTACTCCAAAATATGATCTTTATCTAAATTACTTGAAACAACTGATGAAACTAATCAAATTCCTCAGTGCTAAAAATGTGTAATGAATGGCAAAAACCAAGGTCAAATGGGCTAGGCTTTAGAACACATCTGGTCAATAGAATAGAATACTCAAATGGATAAGGCTAAGAGGAAAGATAAAAATGATATTTGTATAAGGAATAATAGTGATAAAATGACACCATTGAAATGGTCTTTACAGATAATACACCTTAGTGCTCAAGCATAGTACCGCTTTAGGTGAATAATATTCATTGGCTCAAGAAGTTCATCTCCATTTGGTGTGGCAAACATATATGACCCTAATCCATAATCTATAGTAATGATGAAAGGTCCTATCTAGTCTAGTTTAAATTTACCTTTATGCTTCTTCTCATTTGTGGTATTCTTTTAGTTTTTTGTAAGAACAAGATCACCAAGTTTAAATTTTCTATATTTGATATATTGATTGTAGTGACCTTTGAGTCAATTCTAATGCATATATATTTTTAAGAACAACTATTTATTTTTCATCAAGTAGGTATAGCTCTTATAGGTGAGCTACTTAATAGTCATGATCATCTAGGACATGTTTGAAAGATATGCTTAGTGAAGGCAATTCGACCTCAATGGGAAGGATGGCTTTAGTACCATAAAAAATTGAGTATGGAGTGATTCATTTAGGAGTATGATGATTGGTATGATATGCCCAAAGGGTAGGGAATATCTATAGGTTTCAATCATGACTGGCATCATTGAAAATAGTTTTGAGAATATTGAAAACATTTTTGTTCGATGCTTCAGCTTGACCATTACCTTGAGGGTAATATGTTGTAGAAAAATGTTATGTGATGTCATATTTGGTACATAGTTGGTCTACATCCATGTTCTTGAATGATCATCCATTACTATATATAATGTTAGAGGGGATACCATAGTGGTAAATGAGATGTTTGAAGATAAATTTGGAAATTTACTTTCCATTCATGTAAGTGAGGGGTATAGCTTTAACCCACTGAGTGAAATACTCAATGGCGATAAGGATATGTTTATCACCATTAGATGAAGTGTAGTTGATCTTTCCAATGAGGTCAAGTACCCATGTAGCAAATGTCCATGGTGTCAATATCAATTTTAGAGTTTTTGCTAGGGCATGAATGAGATTAGCATGTCATTGACATTTGTCACACTTTTTTACATATGCAGTTTCATCTACATCCATTATGGGCCAATAATAAATAGTATGCAAGATATTTTTGGATAGGATTGCCTCACTATAATGAGCTCCACATACTCCTTCATGAACTTCTATTAATGCTAGTGTAGACTCTACCAAATTTAAATAATGAAGTAGACTTCCATCAAAATTATGGCGATAAAAGGTGGATCCAAGTGGAATATAATGAGTAGAATGATGAATAAAGGCTTTGGTTTGTTTTTAAGATAGGTCAGGTGGTATAACTTGGTCATGAATTTATTTGTAAATATTTGAGTACCAGATATAATTAGGACCAACAATATCACAAATCATTGCAATAATTAAAGGTTCATAAGCTGGTGCAAACAAATCCTCAATAAGGAACTAATATTCTCTTGCTTTGTCTATTTGTTGAATCAAAGAGCCGATAGTAGCCATGGCATCTATAGTTATATTAATATCCCTTGGTATATTCTCAAATTGGATATTTTTAATTTTCTACTTTAGGGTATCGACCATAGCCTTATATGGAACCAACTTGTCATATTTGGTCTAAAAATAGTCTATGACCTGATTGATGATTAATTAAGAATCACCATGAACCTTTAGATGATATATATTACACTATACTACCTATTGAAGTCCTAAAATAATTTATTCATACTCATCCATGTTGCTTGTACAATGAAAATTGAGTTTTAATGATTTAGGGATTAGATACCCCTATGGTGTAATAAATAAGAGACCTACCCCAAATCCATGTGTAGTAAATGAACCATAAAAATATAGCTTCAATGAACCAAGAGGTGTTTCAATGATGGTCATTATGGATTCATCAATAAAATTAAATATGAGTGGATTTGTGTTGACAAGGGGTACTTCAACAAGCTGATCTACAAGGACCTATCCTTTGATTACCTTCTAATTGACATACTCTATCAAACTCACTAAGAAGCATGATATATTTGGAAATTATACCTTGTAAATATATTTTATATATTATATACTTGAGTGAATTTAATTTTGAAATGACCATGGTCTTATTGTTCAACATGTAATGGTGTAGTTTTGAGCTATGAAGACCATGGCTAGACAAGATTTTTCAATAGGTTCATAGTTATGTTTATATATGACCAAGGTATGAATTTATTAGTATACTACATGTTATTTTCCACTATTGTCATGTTGATCCAAAATTTCCCCCAAGGCATTGTTGGTAGCTTATAGATACAATAAGAACAACCTTCGTAGCATAGGAGGTAACAAAAAAGGTGGATTAACTAGATATTCCTTGAGTTATTAAAAAGCTATTTGGTAGTGGTAATTCTAGTGAAATGTAACTCCCTTATTTAGAAGATGTGTAAATGGATTACACTTGTCTACTAACTAAGAGATGAAGCATTAGATTGATTGGATCTTGCCCTGTAAACTATGGAGTTATTTCAAATTGGTTGGTGGCAGCATCTCGATTATAGCATGGACTTTGGTTGGATTGACTTCAATGCCCCTACAAGATATAATGAAGCCAAGTAACTTTCCTAAGGTTACTCCAAACACACATTTCTTTGGATTGATTTTGAATTTATACTCCAAAAATCTTTTAAATATCTTATGTAGCACTGCTAGATGGTCAGCCCTAGTTTTAGATTTTCCTAATATGTCATTGACATAGTCTTCAACAATATCATGCATCATATCATAGAATATGATAGTCATGACCCTTTTATATGTATCTCAAGCATTCTTAAGACCAAATAGCATTATTTAATAATAAAATTTTCCCTATGGAGTGGTGAATGTTTTTTTATGTTGGTCTTTTAGTGTTATTTTGATCTGGTTATATCCTAAAAAGCCATCCATGAGTGAAAGCATTTCATAACCTATCATGGAGTCAATGATCATGTCAATATTAGGCAATGAAAATTCATCCTTAGGAAAATCTTTGTTTATGTCTCATAAATTAGTATAGATTCTGATTCCTTCAAGATTTTTGCTAATAGGTATAATATTAGATATCTATTCTGAGTAGTCAATAGATCGAATACATCTTACTTCTAAGAGTTTTTCCAAATCTTTATTTATGAAGATAGAAATGTGAGGATGCATCTTACATAGCTTTTATTTCATTGATTTGGCATCAATATTGACCACAAGGTGGTGTAGAACCAAGGTGGGATCCAAACTTGGCATGTTAGAATAAGCCCATGCAAAGATATCTATAAATTCTCTCAATAGAGCTGCAAAGACTTCATATTCCTCCTCAATGAGGGACACACCTAATTCTATCCATTCTAGGTATAATGGAGTCCTGATGTTTACCTCTATTATATCTTTGACTACAAGGGTCAAACCATCTTCTAGGATAGTAGGCAAAGACTTGAACTATTAGACTATATCAAGGTCTTTTTTTAGGACTTGCTCTTCAACGTCTCTTAGGCATGATGAATCTAAGTCCCCCAATGGGAGATATAGATATGTGACAAAAAAACTAAAATATTATTGAAATTTTTGATCAAATACTTGTTATTGTGCAAAAATAAACTTGGATCTATAGGCAAGTTCATCATTGGTGGTCTCCTGGTCTAAATTCAAAGAAGAATTAACACCCCCATCTAACAGTGCTTGAAATAGGTTTTCACCACTATACTAGTCTTTATCTTTACTTTTTCCCTAGTCAAAAATCACCTCAAAGAGGTTTTTACTTGGGGACCTCAATGTTTTATTTATTTATTTTTGGCTAAGGGTGTTCACCCACTCTCCAAAATGTTCTTCAGGATCTAATGTAATTGAGAATCCTGATTTATGATCTCCCAACAAAACATTGTCTCTAAGGCCTAAAAAGTCACAAAATGCCTCATTATTTTGAAACTCATCAATTGATAAATTGGATTCTTTTTGGTCCCAATCTATCAGTTGGGGGTAGTATAATGGAAATGGGTTGTGACAAATTATTGGGGTAAGAGTACATATGGCATTGTTATTAAACAAGTTAGTCTTACCTAGGTCATCAAAGATGAGGATATGATCAAACTCTACTTCATTTTTAGTATCATCATCACTAGCCACCAATGATGGAACTAAAATAAGATATGTGGGGTCACCCCCAGGTGGTTTAAATTTAGGTCCATAAGGTCTTTTGTACTTAGTCATGGAAATTGGCTCAATGGTTCCTTGTTGATTGGTCTGAGGCCTCTTCCTTCATAATATTGATGCTACATGATCCTATTGGGAATAGGATACTTTGCACTTTTTATAACAATAGCTTGGTTTTCATTGTACAACCATGATTCATCCCCTTCAAGAGGGTCTAGTTCTAAACCAGATGCTAGTATAAATATAAAAGGTACCTTATCTTTTTTCTTTTGTTGCCAATATATGTGTGGGGTGTTTTTAGGTCACCCAAAGGTTTTTGGATTCTACAGAAGATTGGAAATATGGAAGGTATCATGGGTCACATACTCCCCTAGGCCATTATGTGAAATAGTGAAATGATTGGAAGCTTCAGGAGGTAGCATGTGGGAAAGGGAATCTAAGGTATTAGGATCTATATAATTATCTTTTGGAGGATCAATAAGTATGGCCTTTCCTTTATCCTACTTGGAACTTAGATTCATGCTATATTGGTAATCATATCTTTGAAACTCAACCTCAAGATGTTTGTAGTGTTCATATGGGTGTAAATCTCTTGGAATATTCACTTCCATCCCTGGGTGGGAGAACTTGATACATTGGTGCAGTGTTAATGGGACTACATGAATCTCATATAACCAAGGCCTACCTAGAAGCATATTATATGACAACTCAAGATCAAGCACATGGAAAAGTGCATCATGGGTCAATGGCCCAATGATAATTGGTAAGCAAATGGTGCCTTGTGATTCTCTTTATTGATTATCATAGGCTTTGATAGTTATCATTTTTGGATGGAGATCTACCCTTGTGTACCCAAGAAGTTTGATGAGATTTAGAGACACTATGTTGAGGCCTGATCCATTGTCTATAAATACACGCTTCACTTTATGCCACTTTATATACACTTCTATTTGCAATGGATTATTATGGAGTGGACCAAGGGAATACATATAACTTTGGTTGAATGTGACTTATTAGGTTGGATCTAGGTGTCTAACTAAAGCTTGAAATTTATCAAGGGATATGTCACTGACAATAGTTAATTGGGTTAAAAACTCATTCAAAATGTTCTTGTGGATTGTTAACATTCATAGAAAATCTAAAATATAAATTTGTGCTAGTTTCTTCTATAATTATTCCACAATATCAAATTTATTATCTTGGTCAATGGTAAATCATTTTTTCTGAGGCTTAATGATTGGTTGGATAATAGACAAAGTGGTAGATGGTTGTGGACCTAGGATAGTAATATTTGACCTCTGAGTTGTGATTGCATAATCAAGATTAGATGTTAGACCATAATTTCTAATAAATTGTAAGAATGGTATGGGACCAAATAGGACAAGTTTCAGTTATCAGTGCATTTATATGTGGTCACGTGGCAAGGGTGAGTTATCAGTATATGGTCCAAAAGTGGGAGTCCCAATTTTTCAATTTGCTTATGTGTAGTCCCAAGTCAAAGAAGGATTATCCATGTAATTTGTTTGAGTGGTATTGTTTAGCAATGGTTTAGATTAATTAGTGCTTGGTCTAGGATTAATGGAGATCGTATTAATGTTATCCCCTGTAATATGACCTACAACCCTATTGTAGTCATGTGAAACTACATGGTAGGTTTTTTGGTTGTTACTATTCTGACCTTTGTTTTCTCCATTGTTCTGATGTTATGGGTTATGTTGTTGATTCTACTGATTCTACTAGCTCAACCTTTGATTTTGATACTATTGATTTTGTTATTGCACTGGACGATGTTGTTGTTTTTGTTGATTTTTATGTTGTTATTGTGTGTTATGTTGGGGAAAGGGGTTTTGATAAATCCCAAGAGTTTGATTAGAGGTGGAAGCACCATTATCTAATGTTATCTCTCCATTCTCTAACATATTCTCAATCAAATGCTTGATCTGCACATATCTTCATAGATTATGCCCATTGACCTGATGATATTCATAGAATTTAATTTCATGGTACCAATCAAGATAAGGAATGCCTTATATATAATGCTTTGGTATAGGCCAACTAATCATATTATTAGTAGTAGGTTTGTGAAATGCAGACTCAATAGGCTCTCCTAGGTCACTAAAGACATGACGTGTAGGCATAGTTCTCCTTGGTGGAGGGGTTTTTAATGGTAAAGGTTGCTACATTTGTTGTGTGGGTCTTGATTGTTATGTTTACAGTGTTGGTTGGAGAGGTTGTTGGTAGGATTAAGATAAAAAGGTGGTGCAGATGATGTTTACACTATTTGGATAAGATGTGACTCGATTACTCCATTACCCACAACATTCCTATTACAGTTGAATTGCTTTGGTCTATCTTTCTTATTGGCATGTGAAGTTGTGATGCTTACACTTGGATTGGATTTTAGTTTTGGCCACTTCCCTAATTGGTACCTTGATTCTAATTATTTGAAATAAGCTTGATGATCCCTTTATTAATAGGGGTTTGTTCAATCAAAAATCCTTTGTTAATGATCTCTGTTAAAGTATGTGCACATTATAGTTCTAGATGATAAGTTATCTTACTATGAAATTTTTTAGTAAACATAGCAGCTAATTATTTATCTAGTAAACTATGGGTGAATTAGCTTGTAAGGGCTCTCCATCACTATAGATAACTTTCAAAACTCTCACCTACCTTTTATTTTATTTATGTTAATTCAACCAATGAAATCTCATGTTTGAGATTACAGGAAAAGTGTTGCACAAACTTATCATAAAGATCATCAAAATTTGTTATTGAATTCTTGGGAAAATTTAAAAACCACTCCAAGGATTCTCCATCCAAGCTCCTTAGAAACACCAACAAAAGGTATATATCTCTATATGCCACTGGTTGACATGTGATAAAGAACTTGGTTAAATTTGCCTTAGGGTCACATTTCTCTTTATATTTATCAAATTTTGGTGGTTCGTATCCTAGAGAAAATAGTATCTACAAGTACTCCATGTTGAATGGATAAGAACACACATCATCTAACTTGAACTTTTTATTCTATTTCCTAGCCTAAATGGTAGTAATTATATCCTTCATCTGTTGTAATTCTTGGGATAAGAAACAAGAAGGAACATTGGTTTGAGGGAGAATATTAGTTTGGGTAGATGGTTGGGAGGTCACAAGTAGGACACTTTGACTAGGGTATGATGGAGATATCTGTTGGGGTATATTGGTTTGGTTAGGAAATAGACTAGGAATATGCATACATGGATTAGGATGTACTTGAAATTACACATTTGGTTGTGTGATATTCTAGTTTAGGCTAGCTATGAAGGTTTGACTTGGAGGATTTTATGTTTGGGATGGAGGTATATAACTATATTATGCCTATTTTGGTTGAGAATGGATATGTTGTTGACTAATCAAACTGTGTTGTTGAGTGGGAACTTGTGGACCAAGACACTATCTCTGAACTTATGGAACATTTTGAATTGATTATTGTCTAGTAGGTACTTGATAAATATAAGAGCTTCCTTTTTTCACAAATCCTTCTATGGAAGTGAAATCATGTTGAATATTTTACATATGTCACTCATCAATATTTACATGTTGTTGGCTAGTCAGCATTTGGTTTTGGATTGGTACATTGGTCTATGATTGAGGAGGTATATTTTCCACTACCTAACAAGGTGAAACATTAATTTCCCTATATTGAGGTGGTAATATATTTAACCTCTATAATTTTGGTACACTATTTTTGCCTATTTTTGTGGAATATTACTCGTCACTTATTGAAGAGAAGTAGGATTCATCACATTCAGCTATTCAGGTGCAAGATTGGTTGCTAGTTGACTACCTAATCCTATTGGTTTCACACTTGATAAATTAGCTATTTGAGGTTGGGATGAAAAAAATCCTACTCCTTGGTATGATGGTCCACTCATGTTATTAACTATAGGCACGTGTTTTTGACTAGTTGTTTTTGTGTTAGTACCACTTTGATTTGGATTGGATGTTGCTTGCACATTGTCCACTATATTTTTCTCATTATTATACATAGAAGCAAAAGACACTTCTTCAATAATGGGAATATGTAACAAGTTTTATATTGAAGTGTTCTACATGAATGGGTTATAACTCTAATTATCTTGACTAGTTAACTCTATCAAAACTCCTATTAAAAAAAGTAAGTCAATAAGAGGTTTGCTCACCATGGTCATCTGATTGAAATTGCATGCTAGATTTAGGTAGGATTTATATGCTATCTATATTTGATTAAAGTGGTATTCCATGATTTTTTTACCTTTATTAGGCATATTATGGTCTTGATATGTTGTTTGGACTAGAGATAAAGGATTGCTAGAAGAATCATGTTGATCATAAATTATGTTATAGGGCATTCTTACTAGGGAAGTCTGCTAGAAACTTGGCCCCTACCTCTATGGCTTGAACTAAATCTCATCTTTTTTCTCTAAAAATTTATGCTAAAAAAAATATATCATATGTGGAAGGCATATTAGTAGAGCATGACTGTTGAGGAACTAGTTCATCAACTACCAATACTGTAGCTAGGTATTATTCGGTTTGTTCTTGGTTTTATTCTGAATAAGGTGGTGTATTAACCAAATAGTTAGCTAATAGAACTTGGAATTATTCCCCTAATTGAGTATTATATGAGGGATAAATATCCATCTCATAGTCAATATTATCTATTTAGGGGTCTTGCACTATTTCTTCCTATGCAACCATATTACTATCCTTGGATTGTATATGAGTCCACTACGAGTGTAGGAATACATGTTGACATACATAGTCAATGCTTTGTGATAGAAAGGGAAGAGATTTCTAAAAACTCTAAAAATAAAATGTCTAAAAAGATGATGTTCAAACTTGGTCTATATTCATCAAAAGGATCAAAAAGTTTATGCAAAGATTTGTGATAACACAAGCCAATGTTAAGTGTCTAATGTTACACATCTTACACAAAAAGATTAAGTAAATGAACCAAAAATATAAATTTCAAATGCTAAGTTAAAAGTGTTTCAAATTAGTCTAATCTAGGAAATTAAAAGTTGTTAGGTCTTTTAGCCAAACATGGCATCAAAAGCTAGGCTCAAACAAGGCATGCACTAGGACTCTTGGCCAAATGGTGTCAAAATCTAGACTTTAAAAATAGATAAAATTTTTAATATAACATATTTGAAACACTTCTAAAAAACATTAGGCATTTGATTCATGGACATAGACCTGATAAAATAAGTATAAGGTATGAAATAAAAGGCACTTTAGAGATCATTTATTTTTTCACAAATAATGGTATAAAACTTGGTTCTTTTGACAAATAATCTAGACAAAAGTGAATAGTGTAACTATGCTAGACAAAGGTTCACAAAAGTATACTCAGATTGATTTTAAAATGTAGTAACAAATTTGAACTCTATGCAAGAGGGCCTATGAAACAATATCTAAAAATTTTGGGCTGTGTAATAGTGTTAGAATACCCAAAAGATGTGACAAAATGCTTATTTCAAAAACTCTCTAAGGCAAAGATAATTTCTCATAAATTTGATAGCATAACACTACCTTTCTTGACTCAAAATGTTCTGGTGCATAGACTTAAAGTGTAAATTCTTAACATGAAATTAATTAAGTCTATCAAATGGTGATAACGATCATGAGTCTTAAATGACCTTCAACCCAGATTGGAAATTGAACCTATGTTTACTCAAGTTTAGTGAAAATGGAAAACCCACTTAATACATCAACCCTATGAACTTATAAAGGTACAATTTTGAATTTATATTATAAATGGACTTAAAAAAATTTGGCAAAGGTTTATACTCAATTAGGTAGCATAACTATGCAAAAGTGGATGATATGACTCCAAGTTTTGATAAACTTTGAATAAGGCAAATTGATGATTTCACGTGGGAAACATAACACCTCTTTGTTAAAAGGAAAATGAGGAACATATGTTTGGTTTGCATAATTTGTTTACACTAATTTTTGACTCCAAATAAGACTTTAATCTAGGACAAAATCAAATAATTAATCACTCTTAGATCCTAAACTAATAAGTTTTCTTGATATTGTTGGAATCCATCAATATACATCATTTGAGAGTATTTTAAGTGTTCATATAAAAGTAAATATGCATTATATAGTAAGGTTTTTATACACCCCCCGCCCCTCTAATGATAGTACTATGACATGGACCTTGAGGTGCACCTTACACCAATAATACTTCCATGACAAGTGGGGATTTGTCTAAGATCTATAAGTTTCTAAATGTTCTAGGGAAATGAATTCCACAATGACTTTCACATCAAATAATTCAAAATAAAAGCATTAATTTTGGTTCCGTATCACTTGAATTGTTATAAAAATGTCTAGTCCTTTTTGTAATCACTACATCTTATTATTCACTCAGTGTAGTGTGATGTCCAAAGTGCCACTACATCTTGTGTGTAACTCCAATATGGAACAAAATAAAGTCAATGCCGAGAGGTGAAACCTCAAGTCAAAGCTTCCCTAAAGAACTCATGAGAGGTAATGACATCCCCCTCATAATCCAAGTTTACATGAAATAAAGAAAGCGTAAAATAGAAAGACTTAAGGGTCATTGTCAAGGTCACCCAATACTTTTATGAGTTTTTGGAGAGTGCTTTATATGATGTTCTTTATATGCCTTAGACAAGGAAATTTGTAAATAAGGAAAGTGCTTTTGATTTCAAGGGTTCTCTAAAGGGGACAAATGGAAGAGCATACATGAAACATCCTTGTGTTTTGTGAAAACAAAGTGCTAATTGAAATAATGAAAACAAAATTGACAAGTGTGTTCAATTTTAATCCCAAATGAAAGATTTGGTGGTGTTTATTTGACCCTTTGGTCTTAAAATTGTAAACTTTGAAAAATAATGATAAAAACTTACTTAAGTACCTAAATGTTAAATTAAACACCAAAATAATGTTCCTAGTACATTTTAAAGCATAAAAAATATGATTTAAACACATTTTAACAATTTTCCAAGTTGGTATTATAATAAAAATGTTAGAAATTTGTTTAGATTTGAAGCATTTATAAAGATGAAACAATTAAATTAGGTAAACGAACTCTTCGATTGACATAGTTGAGTTGGGATATGAGTCAAGGTGAGTTGGGTCAAGTCAGGCTAAGTTGGGATATAACTTAGGGTGAGTTAGGTTAAGTTGAGATAATTTAGGATCCAGGTTGGGTTGAGTTAGGATTAGAGTCTAAGTTGGGTCAAGTTGGGTCAAGTCAGGCTGAGTTGGGATCTGAGTCAGGGTGAGTTGGGTCAAGTCAGGCTGAGTTCTGATTTGAGCTAGGGTGATTTGGGATCTAAGTTAGGGTGAGTTGGGATCTAATTTGAGATCTAAGTTAGGGCAAGTTAGGATCCAATTTAGGGTGAGTTGGGATCTGATTCAAGGTGAGTTGGGTTAAGTTAGGCTGAGTTGGGTCAAGTTAAGCTCAGTTGGGATCCAAGTCAAGTCAAGTTGGGTCAAGTTGGGAATAAATTCAAGGTGAGTTAGGTCAAGTTAGGGTGAGTTGGGATCTAATTTGGTTCATGTTGGGCCAAGCTGGGATCTGAGTCAATGTGAGTTGGGATCTGAGTCAAGGTGAGTTGGGATCTTAGTTAGGGTGAGTTGGGTCAAGTCATACTGAGCTGGGATCCAAATTGAGGTGAGTTGGGTCAAGTAAAGCTAAGTTGGGATATGATTTAAGTCAAGTCAAGTTGAGTTGGGATCTAAGTTAGGGTGAGTTGGGTCAAGTCAGGTTGAGTTGGGATTCAAGTTAGGATGTGAGTCGAGTCAAGTCAGGCCAAGTTAAGATCTAAGTTGGGATCTGAGTTGGGGTGAGTTGGGTCAAGTCAAGATGAGTTGGGATCCAAGTTAGGGTGAGTTGTGTCAATTCAAGTAAATTTGGGATCTAAATTACATAGTCTTGGGAAAAAAATTGTGAGCTCTAAAATCTAAGTTTTTTGCTCAAATCTTTACCTTTTTTCTTCTACACTCCAAGATCTTCCATGATAATGGTTAGTATGTTACTTGTAAGTGATATTTGATAAAATTTGTAGGGTTATATCCCAATAATCATTCCATTATGTGAACTAATAATTTGACTCAAGAGAGGTGATTAGTATTATGTTAATCTAAAAATGCAAACAAATTGCTAAAAACACACTAATTAGCATACATCTCTAGGCCTAGTTACTAGGGTGAGATTAATAACAAAAAAAATGAAAATCATAACTAAAAATTAAAGAAAAACAAGAATCCTTCACCTTCTTTGGATGCTCTAAATGATTGTTGTAGTGGCTTGCTCGGTTTGTGCTCATGAAGTCTTCATCAAAGGAGGCTTGGCTATCTCCTTTTCTCTTTGGCACCTTATGGCTTTGGCTTGGCTTCACTCAATATTTTGGCATCATAAATTTGGAATGTGAGAGATCTTATAATAAATTTTACATGGTAACTTTTCACAAATTAAGCTTAAAAATGATGTTCATGGCCTCTCTATTTATAGATTTTTAAGAATGACCAGAATCAACCATGATCATCCATCTCAAGATTGAGATGTGTGGTCATGAATTAATTGAATTATGTAATTAAAATCCATAATTATCCTCATCATGACTTTGGAATAAGGTACATTAATGAGGCATGGGAGACCTATAATCCTGATATTTGTGGCATTTATGGCCTAGGGATGTCTTCCCAAGAAATGAGGTCACTTGATGATGCAGATATTCAATATTCATTTCTAAAACCAATTTTTCAATAAGTTTCCATGAAATTTTTAATTAGGCCTTGATTTTTATTAATTATATCTTAAGTATGATTAAGCACTCTATGCATAAATTATTCAAATTGATCAAAATGCCTTGTTATTGGTCTAAATTTTGAATATATTGGAATTAGAAGTCAATGTCAGATGCATTAGACCCATTATCCCATTTAGGATTTTGCCAACACTAAATAGCAAAGACACACATCTTGTACAAGAATTTTGATAGAAAAGAGCAATCTAGAGCACCCAGGTCTAAAATTGTCATTTTGACTTGAAATGATATGATCAAAGTTAGCTAGCCCATAAATTACATTTCCCCATTTAGTGATACCCTATCCAAAATTGGCACTTGAATATGTCAATTTTAACTCATTTAATTTTCTTTAGTTGTTTTAGGCCAAATTGTGCATTTTGGTGGAAATTAGTCAAAACCCTAATTAGTGGTCATCGATGGCAAGATTTACGTGTCTACAGATATTCCCACATCAATGATGTTATCATATATTAGGTCATGTATTTTATGTCATAAATAGATGCATCTATTTATAGTATGCCCTTATGCTCTATGAAAATCATAAAAGTCATTCTAATCAAATTATTTTGGAAGATGATTACCCACATCAACCTCTTTAATGAGAGGGAGTGATATGAGATTACATTCTAAAAACTTGTATAATAACTTATATGGAGCTTGTATAAAATTGGTAAATTATCTCCATTGAGGAGATAATAACACAATGCATGGAGTAGGTTTTGAAATATAATTCATTGTTTCTTTTTGGTCACTCTTATTTCTATTTTATCTCACCTTGTATGGTGGATTACTTAGAATCCTGGCATGATAATCAAAAACTGGGTTGGTTGTATAGTTTAACCTATTGATTTCCAGTAATTTGACCTATTTTCTTTTACTATGTCACATAAATATTTGAATGAGAGAAACTTATTATGGATAATGGATTCATGTAGTAGTGGAATAAATATCTCTTTGAATATGTTTTATGATTCATTATCTATCATTGGATTCATCATCTTAGATAGCATGTTCTTATACCCTAATACATATTTGGTGATAGGCTCATTAGTTTATTTTTTATATGATCAATCTAATCAAATGAAATATTTTTTCTTATATTGATTGATAAATGTGAAAGGAACAAATATTCCAAAGGATCATATGAATCAACTAACTAATGTGGTAAATTATAAAACATTTGAGTGTATATTATTTTAAATTTTTTGGAAATAACTTGGTCAATAACCTGTCATTTGATGCATAGTATAAACATGTTACATGGAATACTCTCAAGTGTTTATCAATGTCACCTTTTCCATTATATAATTTTTAGACACATAAATTAATATTTAAGTTTAAATAGACCACTCCTTATATGCACTTAGCTCATGACTCACTCCATGGTCTTTTGACTACCTTTTTTTCACTTTATATGTAGATGACCTGATTTTAAAAGTAAATAATGATCTCAAAATGTCCTTATTACTCATTCAAAATAACTCAAGTTTATCCCCTAATTTATTCATACCCATATCTCAATTTTATTTTCTCTTAAAAAAAGAACACTCCATTTACACTATCATGCTCTGTAGTCTTGTCTAGATCTTCCAACCATGTCCTACCAAATAACTAGTTTCTTAAATTCAAACTCATGTAATAGGTCATCCTACATGTAGACCCATATAAAATAATTCTTAATGACCACTATAAATCCATAATTTTGAGTCAAAAAGATGCTTATACATTGAAAAATATGATAATTTTAACTGCACATTGAGAGAAAATTCCCTATTTATCCTAATTCTAAATACATAGAGCCCTAGTAGCCCTAAGCTAAATTCTAAATATGCCTCCAAGGTCACAAGTCATAATTTAATCACTTAATCATGAAAGTATTACAAAACTATTTATTATTAAACCAGTATTTCAAACACACCACCATAGCATGGGATAACTATAGAGATTTTGATCCCTCTACAGAGTATTGGTATGTAGGTAGGGGTTGTTGAGATCTAGCACAAATTTAATCACTAACCATTTTTTTTATTTTTTTTATTTTTTGTGATAAATTTGCCTAAGTTTACACGTGAATAAGAAGGCACACAATGGTTTTTTTGACATATCAAGAGCTCCTACAAAATCTAATATAATAACAATTTAATTAAACCTATCATATCAATCACAGAGCATAACTCCCCACTAGACATTAGTGTACCCTAAGGATAATAATTCCCCCCTCCCTTATCTAATTATAGAGGTCTTATCCTAAATCTATGTGAATCATTTTTATTTATTTGTAGTGACACCATAGAGCCTCCCAATCATTTTTATTTTTTTGATCGTAATCTTGCATTGCCAAGTTTCTAGATAATTAATGTATCTTTTTTATTTTCCCTTTTAGCATCTTTCCAACTTTATCAAGTTCCAAATCATTTTTTGTCATTTATTTCATATCTGTATTATTCTTATTTTACTAATTAGTTTTTCTAATTAGGTAATTATTTCATACATTTTCCAAATTTGATAAAACATATTAGTAAACCCATGTATTAATTGAATGTTGTAAAACCCTAGCCATGAATGTTGTTTGGATTTTTGTCCTTATTTTTAATATTTTTTATTATTATCTTAGGATTTTTTCATATTTATAAATTATTTATTAGTATAAATATTCCCTTTTTGTAATGAACTTTCTTCATAATTGAAGTAATAAATCACAGTATAGCTGAAATATAACAAAATATATGATAAGCCACGTCAAGGGGGAAACCTCCAAATCCTTAGAATGAGATATAACTCACATATAATCTAATTTTAGTCAGCCACATTCTCCCTCAATTCAAAATGGCATTTCCCTCAACATTTAATAAATCTAGATAGCATTATAGAAATGTTACCTAAATTTAAGTTAGGAACATCTTCCTCTTTACTGCATTTGGTCACATTAGCTTCATCATCATTGGCCCCTAGAATGTAGAATAATTTATTCTTAGAAACATATGACCTTTTCCCCATTTGATATCATAATTGAAACATAATAATTTTGCTTGTTTATCTATAATTTAGTGAGGAGTCAATATTATAGACTGAGGGAAGGTTTTTACAGGACCCAAGCACTCTTAAATAGTAGTGAAATTCCTTTGGTTGGCCATATCTATTTCCTCTACCCTATGAGTAAATACCATGGATTTAGATACATTTATATTATTAAACATTCAAACATCTAGTTTGATTGTATCATTGAGACCACCAAGAAGATATCATTCATGTTTTCATTTGAGATATCATCTACCCTCAAAGATGAGTTTTGAAATTATTAAATGTAGTCTTTAACTAAACCTAATTATCATAGCTTTTCTAATTACCTAAATTATTTTTTTGGTAGACTATGATGGTAGTTCATGTGTATATCATCCATGAACATTGACCAAGTAACAGTAAGATCTTTCTTTTTCTTCTGATCACAAAGCCATCAAAATTAAATAAATTTCTTTGGCTCCAAGTACAAGGATACTATAACTACCTTTTTCTACATGAGATCTGACATACATAAAAAAAATCCATTTGGTTGATCCAAGTACGGGTATCCTTTCCATCAAACTTATACATTTTGATTTTTGGTTTCATGTTTCTTACATGAGGTGGATTTGGATTTGTTTTGGAGTGGCTCAAACCTCCACTCAGGTTGGGTTGTGAAATATTTGGACACAAAGATCCACCAAGGTTGGGTTGTGAAATATTACCTTGATTGTATTGAGTATTAATTAATTTTGGTTGGTTTTTAGGATGTCTAAAAACATTCATATTTGTACCAAATTTTTTATGGGATCATCCAAGCATTGATTTATTTGATCTACTTTCTTCATACTAGTTTGTATGTCATACATATCATACTCTAGATGACTCAATTTATGATTATTTTTATAAAATACCATAACCATATATCCACCTTTTAACTCCAAATATTCTTTTCTAAGAGTTTTCCCTAGAGTTTTAGCACCCTTTCCCCTACCCCTAGTCTATGGTGTCGCCATAAACAAGCTTGATAATGTTGAACATAATTTTAATCATTGACTTGACTTTGACAAAGTTATTTTGAAATAATTTCATCCTAAAAAATTAAAAAACAAATAATATACCAACCCTAAATTTCTTCAAGCTTTTTTAAAATATAAGAAAATTATTAAAAAACCTTAAATTGTGGACTGTAGAAAATTTTTATGAAAAATAATAAAAAGGTGATAACATCTATCAAATTGATCCTAAAATATAAAAAACATTATTGTTTATGACTTATATTATGGTCCAATATTAGTTAAAAATCACTAATAAACATTATAATTGATTGAGAGATATAGTGGAAACAAAATTTCATGCCCAACTCGATGCTTGGGTACCATTTGTAATGAACTTTCTTCATAATTAAAGTAATAAATCACATTATAAATGAAATATAAAAAATAAATGATAATACACTTCAATGGGAAAACCTCCAAATCCTTATAATAAGATATAACTCATAGATAACCTTATTTGAGTGAGCCACACTCATCCCTATATATAGAATGAATGAGGACAATCACACCCATTCATTCCACCCTTACATATTGATAACTCAGACTAAAGTAATAATTAGATAATATATTCAAATAAAATTTAAGATTATTGTCATAGGTTAAGGTCTTAACATTTTTTATTTCTTATTTTATTCAATTTAAAATAAAAATCTACCTATCTTCAATGCATTGATACACTAAGTTCTCTCCAAGTTTAATTTTTATATTTTAGTTGATAATACTTTAATAGTAGATACCATTAATATATTTTATGATATCGATAAAATAAATTTACAAGGATTTATTTTAAAGAATCAAGATATGCAAGATGTATTCATAATGATTATTCAAGAGGAAATTAATAAGGAAGGGAAAACCTATTAAACTTCTAATCCTATGGGTTCTTTACCTTTATTAGAACCATTGCATCCCACTTTCATACTACCATATAATATGAGGGCAACCCAAGGGATTAAATATGTTAATATACTAATTCCTACTTAGCCATTAAGAATAATGCCTTTATTTAGTACAAATTATTGTTCTCCCAATGTACATCTCCTTATGTACAACATTCTATATCCAAAAACTAAGGTGTCAGATTTGAAGCAATGTGATTTGAAATATAATTAGGTGTTTGATTATCACACTTTGGTTGTATATAAATTATTATTATATCCTCTACCTACAAGTTTCATGGCACCCAGGCTTACACTATATGATAAAAAAGGGTGACTCTGAATAACATTTAAGAGCATTCCATGTAACATGTTTTAACTATGTGTCCAATGCTAGGTTAATGACCAAGTTATTTTTTAGAGTTATAAATGAATATGATTTATAATTATTTTATGATTTACCTCATCAATCAGTGAATACATTCAATCCATTGGCCAATATGTTTCTAGCACATTTTTTAATAAATATCAATGAGAAGACATATGCTCATATTTCCCATCTCAAATATAAATATAATGAGCCTATCACATAATATGTCTTAAGGTATAGTACAATGTTATCTAAAATTAAAAATATAATGATAGAGAGACAACTCCAGATATCTTCAATCAGATCTTGCTTCTACCCCTACACAAGTCCATCATGTTTAATAAGTTTCTTTCATTCATGGATTTGTGACATACATTTAAAGAATGGGAAGACAAATAATTGGAAATAAATAAGATTAAGTATACAAATAATCAAAATTCTAATAAAAATAATTCTATTAATCCACCATATAAGGTGAGGTAAAATAATAATAAGAATGATCAAAATATAATAGTACATGAAGTTTCAAAACCAACTCCATGCATTATATTTTTAGCTTCTCCTAGTAGATAGTTTACCAATATATAGGAAAATCCATATAACTTCCCCAAACCTATATTGGAATTCAATCTTGTATCTCTCCCTCTCATTAAATAGGTTGATGTAATTAAGCCTCTTCTAAAGGTATTTGATCAGAATGTCTTTTGTGACTTTCATAGAGCACTAGGTCACACTACTAACATATCCATAAGTCTAAGGCACAATATTCAAGATTTTGTAGCTGAAAACATCATATATATGGGCACACCCATAGACAATTCAAAGGAACAACCAAGTGATATCTAAGCAATAAAAATATTTAGTGATCGTTTCCAAATCATATGAGTTAAGACATAACATTAGGAGTTCATTATGCGTACAATGTACACCCTCTACCAACATCTTTTCGTTCTCGTATAGAGGCATAACACCATTTTAATGGTATCATTATAACCTATAATAATTTAATTTCATCTAGGCCAGTCAACAAATTTTTAGATCATGAAATAGTAGATGATGATTCATATTTTAACTCTTTATATTAACATCCTATTCAAAATGTCGTGGTAGATAATGGTTCAAGTGTGAATGTGTGTACAATCACACATATATATCATCTTATATATATTTATATAAATTATGATTTTATTCTCTTAATAATCATAATATAATTTTTCAATTATCACATTTCGATATCCATTAATGAGATTACATTATCATTAGAGGTTGGTCCAACACATGTGGCCACTAGGTTCAAAATATTACCTAGTACAGGGGTCTTCAATATATTATTGGGTTGCCCTTGGATTCAACGTATTCTCTTAGTTCTTATTATAGTTCACAAGTTTTTAAATTATAGCTATGTAATTATGTAAGCAAATTTTTGTGTATCCCTTATGAATACCCCTATCATATATAGATATAGTTCCTATACATTAGATTTTGGTTGATCCTATCCTTGAAATACCACTTTCATAAAGATGTCACAAATTATAGAGAGCCTAACTCTACTCTAACACATCCTAGATTGAACTTATAGGGCACTAAAGGTGTTTCACATAATGCACAAACATAAGGTTCTTAAATGTGATGATGGTTTCCCAAAATTCATAGAGTTCATCATGATAAGAAAAATACACATTATGTTATATATCATTATTATGATAGTGGCACATATGGTAATATTGGCCAATTTTGGCCTACATGTAAAGATTCTACTTGAATGGATGAGCTGAACAAAGTTCTGGATAGAATGAGTAGTCCAAATATCATATATTACTTGCAAGGATTTTGAAACACTTTAAGCAAGCTTAAAGTGTAATTTGTTGATCTTTGAAAAATAGGCTTAAAAATAAATATAGGATTACAAAATGAGAAGACTAGTAGGTTCTCATGATGTTTAAAGTATTCAGGGGCATGAATCAAATTACACATTGCCTTATAAGTTCATTTGATCCTTATAAAGAAATAATAATTTCTTGCACAAGTCCAAAATAACCAGACCATCACAAGCACATCATGTAGAAATGGATAGATCAACTTGATTTTGTATTTAATAAATGAACATAGGAAATCCCCTTAGGGCAAAAGACCATATAGCCATGATGCTTTTAGTTCCAAGATCATCCTCTACAAATTTCATATCTTGACGAGCTTGTTATCTCAAGATATAAAGCTTCAAATTCAAACTTGTAGAGTGAAACATGTCCAAGGATGTTAAATTAGAGCTACATAAAATAACCATTTGAATTTAAACCTTCCAAGATAAATAGTTGGCATTCAATCAAATCAAATCTGGTGGTGAGTGGTAACCTAATAATTTCAGTGGATCCCATAGATCTAATGACACACATTTGATCATGCACCTAAGATCAATGGTGAGAATCAAGTAAAAAGGTAAAATATCTCTAGGGTGAATGTGCAAATAACAAGTGGAATGATCTCATAAGATCACAACAGATCTAATGGGGAACAAAAACTAGTGATGTTAATGGGTTCAAATAGATTAATGGTGTGTGATCCATCATAAAAAATAGATCTAATGATGATTGATGGGTCAAAAGGTCAATGAATCTCAAAGACAAATCAATGGGTGACAAGTGTCTCAACTACATTAAAATGGTAGAAGATCTATTTCTCATATATAATCATACAAAAGTAGATCAATAGTTCATGAGAGGTTAAAGAGTCATCAATATCTTGAGGAATGAATATAGAGTCGATAGTTGGCATAATATGAGAAGCATAGATCAAGATTGATGACCAATAATGAAGGTAAAAGGTGTCAAACTTTCAAATCCTAAATTAAGATTGATAGTTGATATCCAAGGTTAAAGTTATGAGACTTTGACTAGAGGTTGAAACATGATCAAAGTTTAACTAGAAAAGATTTTTTAGGATCAAACATCACCATTAAATCTCAATATAGGTATAATAGGTCTTTTAGGGATTAATACAGAGATCAAAGATGGACTAGTAGTTGTTAAAGCAAGACTGAACATATATAGATCTCATCGATATATTGACTATATGAAAACCAATAAATTAGATTGGTTTTCAATCTATAATAATACATATGCTTAGATATTGAAATAGGGGTAGATATAAATGGTTATGAATAAGTGTATCATATTTTACATGGGCATATCCTTGATAAATAGGTACTTAAAATCAATAAAATTATACTTGGGTATATATCTATCAAGTCCATGGATATAAGGACCTTTCCCTCATAATGAAGCAAGTGGAGATGGCATAGAGTCCCAAGATGGAGACCTGGTGGTCAAAGTAATCAACTATATCATTTAATATATTTTTAGGGTTCTTAAGGGTTTTCCTTCATAAACAGAGTCATGACTCACCACCTTTAGTAAACTATTATTTTCTAGTGCATTTTTCCCACCCAATGAGAAGATTTGGGGGGCTATTGGGACAAATAAAAAGTTAACTTGTCAATAGAAAACTAGTGTTGATTTGATCAAAAAGATGGTGGAGAATTCATCAAAAGGTGGAATCTCAATTAATTATTTTTATACTCATGATCCCTCTTCTCTCTCCCTTTCTCCTATATTACCCATTCTTTCCATTTGTAAGCTCACTCTCTCAGTTTTTAGAAGAAAAACTCTATGACTTTTGAAAAAGTTCTCTCAATACTAGAAGAGTAGAGACTCTCATTTGATAAGGCTAGACCATATCAAAACTTGTATTAAATACATTTTTAATTGATAAAAAATCTCTTTACCTATCTCTCCCCTTTGAATTTTGTATATCAAAGCTTGTGAAGGAGAATATTATGTGCCCATTATCCTTCTTTCTTGCTCATTTCTAGGTGTCTTCAAGTTAGTTACAAGTTTAAATTAGTGTTTGTATATTATTTATGTAATCTCTTAGTGATTTTTATAACTCCTCTTTTCCTTCATTAATTACTTCCTAAACCTAGTTTATAAAATACTTATGTAACTAGCTAAGTTGTATGAGATTGTGTGAGCTAACATTGTCTTATGCTTCCTTAGTGTTTACTTCATACTTATGTGAGTTTTCATTTAAATTTGGTGCATCACCTAGTTAACTTCGTTAATATCTATTTCCCCCTTCCTAACCCTTTTATTAGTGCAAAAATTAGTAAAGGTGATGCATCAAAAGGAATCCAGCCTTCTTTGGAGGTTCAACCCTACCATAGGTGACCCATAGCTTGGGGTTGTCCCAATAGTGTAGATTGATTGGAGAGATCCTGAACAACACTCTCTAAGCATGAAAATTGATGTTACAATAGTTTATGACATGCTCAGTGGGACACATTTCAAATAATATTAGTTAAGACTTGATGTTGGTTTGATCAATTTACAGTAGTTATAGCTTTCAATAAATAGCATCTAGCGACTCCAAAAGAAGATTCAACATTCTGATAGCAAAGTAGTGACTACATCTCATGCCAAAGGTGACTACAAGGATAGATTCTAGATGTATTCCCTTTGAATTCATTGAATTGCCTTTCAACTCAATAAATAGATTAAGATTTCCTAATGCACAACCATATAAAGGAAACTTTGTTCCTTAGTCAATTATAAGGCCTATTTTAGCAAGAAAATCTTTCTTAAACCCTTATATTTCCATGATATCCCCTAGATTTTTTACTTTTGTGGATTTTAATGTCCAAATTCATTTGGGTCTCCCTCAATATGATCCTATTCCAGTATCATCTCTTAAAAGAGTCCCTTATTTTACTAGAGACCAAGCTATAACCCCTTCTAAACACCTCATAGATATATCCAACTTCTATAACATTCATGATATCAATGAGGAAAATGTAGCATTTAGTTTATTAACCATCTCATTCAAAGGTAAAACTTTATATTGGTATAGAAACCTTTATGCTAATTTTATTACCAAATGGGAATAGTTAGGAGATGCATTGTGTAAAATATTTGAAAACAAAAGTGACCATTTGTCACTTGTAGAGTAGTTAATTATAATTCAAAGATCCCCTCATGAATTTATGCAAGACTTCAATATAAGATTCAAAAATACATGGGAAAAGATCCCAGTCTCTTGTAGGCTACCCTTAACTTTACCTTTATTTACTATTTAAAAGCCCTAAATAGTGACATTGCAGTAATGATATAGTACATGGGAGGAAACACATTTCCAAATGCATATGAGGTGGTAATTAGAGCAAAAATTTATCTAGTGCAGGCTGGCAAACTTATACCTAGACCACCAATACCTTTGTTCTCTAAGATTAGACTACCCCCTATTTTTATTCCTCCCCTTGATGTCATTCCTCTTGTGTCTAAAATTGTTTTTATACCCACACCTAAGCAATAAAAGGCTTCTACTAATCAATCTAGTGATTCCCAAGAACACAAAAAAAATTAATAGCTTAAGAGCATGTTCTAATCCATTGGAAATGAACTAGTGAATGTTAAGAGGCAACAAGATTTTAATAGGCCTTAAAAACCCTCATATCAATCTCAACAATAATCTTATCAAGAAAATAGGCCACCCTATAAATGAAACTTCCAAGTTCAAGGTCAAGGCCAAAGACAAGGGCAGCCTAACTATGATAGGAAAATCAACTATAATCTAAATGTTAAAATCACTTTCAATACTTTAGTCTCCGTCCAAAATAATATTCCTCAAGAAGCTAAGGGTACCATGCCTTGGAATTAGTCTTCTAGGCAATCCATTATTCCAACCATTGACTTCAATCAAGTTTTTAATGATCAATGGTAATAGGCTACTAATTGTGGGTAAAATCAAGCTCTTATGGATCAGAACACAGAGGTACCCATGATGACAAATCCAAAATAACCTCAACAAAATCAAGGGCATAATCAAGGACCAAGCTAGTTGGGTACTAAAATGGTGAACTATGATCAAGAAGAGTGTTATTCACTCAATCAATAGGCTAGTTCTATCTAGGCATACATCCCAATGGTAGAAAATATAAGGCTCAAAATAAGGAACATGGATGGTTTATGCAATTGAAAATACATCATGTCTATAAATCAATCTTGGTTTAGAGAAGATAGAGCATACCTACACCTTTTATTGGGGATAGATAAGTGAGAGCATGACCAATATGGGGATCTACTAGACCTAATTTGGTGATTACTTGTCACAACATATCATGTTAAGAAGGGTTCAAAATCCTATATTCTAACACAATCACACAACAACCCTAATGGAATCCTAAGGATTAAAACATTCACCTATTCTAATAACAAAAACTTAAATCTAATCTAGTGCACACCAAAACTTATGGTACAAAGTGGGGGTTAGAAACAATCAAACATGTATAGGGAACCTCAATTAAAATAAGTACGAGTAACACCATAATACATGAAATATGAAAGATATTATTATTTGAGCCAACACTTATGCTACTTTTATCTACTAAAAGAGAAGAGAAAAAAATTAAAATATACTTACCTAATTGTGAACCTATTGAGACTCAATCTCTCTCTTGGCCAATGGAACTTCACAAGAGGTTGTTTTAGTTTGTAAGGAAAACTAAGAAAGGCTAAAGCATCCAAGACTTATCCACAAGACTAGATTCTCAAAATAATAAACATAAGCTAAGTCTCCTCAAGTAGAATGGTAGAAGAGCATATTGTGAAGAAGCACGAGTGAATAATAACTCTTGACTACAAATATTAAATAATGATGAAATGATATTGTATATATAGGTGGATCTTTCCCTAAATCCTTCTAAAAACATTAGTTATACAAGATTGACCCAGTTGACCCAGCGTGGTTTTGGGGATAATTCACTAGGTTTGAGATAGGTCGACCAAAAGGCTAACAAGCTAAGAAAGTGAAAAATACCCCTAAACTGTATTGGGTCGACCCAGTTGACCTAGTACATCTAATTGACCAAAAGGTGTTTAAGATAAGAAAAGGAGGGATGGAAAGAGGAAAATATTGGAGAAATATTCAAGGGAGGAGAAATAGCTTATTGAATGGTTTTGGGAGATGTTTGGATTGCTAATAATGTGGTAAAAGGGGATAACAATCCTATGAATCACCAAAGGTCTACCCATCCCCTTCCCATTTTACACCTTAGGGCATGCACTTAGAGAGATTGAGTCTCAATGGGTTCCTACAAGATATAAAGCATCAATATTTCATTAAATGTTGAAAATATTATGTGTATACATATGCCCCACTCAAATCTCATCATGTGTCACTAAAGTGTAATTGGGGATGGTAATTCGAGAAAGAACATAGTAACACACAGCATTGATGCTAAAAAAGTTGTAATATTTTAAATCAAAAATAACTAAAATAGAAACTAAAAAAATTAAATGACTAAAAAGTAAATGCAATGTGTACCTTGACATACCTTTATCATGGGATGGTTTTTTTTTGTGTTGTTAGTTTTAATTGTGTAGGGTGTAGAGACTGCTTTTGACAAACCCAAGAATACAAAACTAAAGAGCAAAAACAAAAAACACAAGAAAATACAAGATAGTTGGTGATATAAGGATGATATGTACTTGGAAAATTTGGGAAGCTAGGGTGACAAGTGCTATGTTATACCAAATAACCAAGTCAAATAACAAGAGTAAATTGGGTAACCAAAAATCCAAGGCTACTAAATATCAAAAAATTTAAACAAGCTAACCTTAAGTAAGAAAGGCAAACTCACCAAATCAAACCAAGGATAAATGTCAAATAGGAAGGTAAAACAAAAAACAAATAATTGGTAAAATACTAAAAAAAAATGTAAAACAACATTGATGAGTAAGTAGTAATAATCCACATCTCACTCAACAATGGAAAAAGGTGCATAAAAAGGGAAAACAACATTGTCAAGTGAAAAGTAACAAGCCAACCTCACTCAACAATGGAAAAAAATTGCAAAAACTTAGGTGTTCATAATAAAAATATAGTAAAATAATGATAAATTGTAAAAAGAAAGTAAATTAAGTGTAAAAATTTAAAATCATGGTGTGAATAATATAAAAATCCATAGTTGTTCAAACATGTTATGTTTCTCTAAGGATAGATATAACTGAAACAAAATAATGCTAGAATGTTTTTAAGAGGTAAAGAATAAGGAAGTAGAGAAGAGGGAAAATATATTTGGAATCATAATTTTTCTATCAAGGGGGGAAATGAAATGGGTGGAGGGGAGAATGAAGGAAAAACTAAGGTAGAGGCAATATTTATCGAAGTCAAGACACTCAAATTAGGTTTATCAAAAAAAGAGGAATTTTTACCTTAAGGACTATGAAGAACTTCTCTTAGCAACACAAGTCTTGGGTAAAAAAAATGGAGTATATATATTATTCCATGAAGGCTATATGCATGAAAATTAAAATGGGCATACCTCCCTACAACATGTTCCCCATTCTTTAGGGCTCCTTATAGAGTCATCAGTTTACTATGAATATTAGGTACTTCCATGAGAAAGTAGGTAGCACCATAGAGTTTTTTCAATTCCCCTATTCTAATCTAATGGCCTAATACACCCTAAAGGACCTCGACTCTATGTGAGGCCAACTATGGAGTTTGAGATTCGATTAGAGATAGGAGATGTGCTTGTAATCACATCTTTTGGTGTGATTTTGACTTTTAAGATTTGTATGTTACCTTTTAGATATCATTGCCTTTTGTTTCAAATTATTTTTCTTTTAACTTTCTTGATGAATTTTTCTATTCCTTCTCCTTACAGATTTAGAAGACCAAACATAGGTGCTAAAGATGACTTTCATTTGAATACTTGGGACAAGGTTACTAAAAGAGATAAACTTCAAAGAGCATGGGGTCTAAGAGTCTCATAAATATAGGTGAAATAAAAGTGTTATCATGACTTTGACCTTATTTTATCTAATTTGGAGTGTAATAAAGGGGAAATCAATAGGAATGACACATGAAACAATTTTTATTGCTTCAAATCACAAAAAATGTGACAAAAGGCATTTAGGGATAAAATGATAGTAATGTGTGATTCCTTCCTCATACGAATGAGGGAAATGGAGGAAAACATGTTAACATATATTGTTGTGTATATTTCATCTAACAAAAGAAGAAAAAACTAAAGTTGAGAACAAGGATCAAGAACTTGAAAAGGTAGTAATTTTATGAGGAAAATTGGGTGTTATCCATAGTCTTACACTGCAACTACATAAAAGAGAAATCCAAGGGGTGAAAATAATTAAGATGAAAAATAAAATGAGATAAGAAAAAATATGGTAATTTTTTGAGGGATATTGGGTCCTATCCATGGTCTTATAAAACAACTCATAAAATAAAAAACCAAGGGATTCCAAAACAACATTGACAAGCAAAAAGTATGTGAAAAATAAGTAAAAGATGGTGATTTGGTGAGGAATGTTAGGTTTATCCATTTTATTACAAATAAAATCATAAAATAAAAACCCAAGGGGTGAAAAAAACAAGAGAAAATGCAAGAAGATAAAGAAGACTATGGTACATCAAGAAACCAAAAGAGCAAAAAGGAGGATTAAAGGTTTGTGAAAAAGAGGGAACCATTGTAGAGGAAGAGACTCATGCTAAAGTAACTTGTAAAAATGTGTTAAATATATATAGATATAAAGCATGAAAATAAGGAAATGTTTAGGCAAAGTACTTTTTGAGGAATTATGCATTGGTAGGCTCTTTGAAAACATGTCCTTCATTAGTTTCAAGATAGTAGATGCTTAAACCAAGAATATCTTTAACTAAATATGGGCCCCACCATTTTTGAGTGTATTTACCTTCTTTATCATGGGTTTAATATATTTAAGGAAAAGATCACCAAACATTTAAAGTGTGTACTTTAACACATTTGTTATGTTGTATGACAATGCAAGCCTTGTATTAGTGGTTATGTTACAAAGAAAAAAGATGGTGTTCATCAAGAAGATCAAGGGAATGAAGGAAAGATTCATGTAATTATTAATCAAAAATAATTCCATGGAAAGATATACTAAGAGAGATAATCTCAACTTCTAAAGGAAGAACTGATTTAGAACCATAAACTAGAGAAGATGGAGTTGTCCCAGTGGTAATATGTATACTAGTTCAATAGGCCCAAAGTGCAAGGTAAAAATGAAAATTCCAATCCATGTGGGTTTCATGAATTGTCTTTTTTAGAATTTTTTTAAGAATTTTATTATTGGCCTCAACTTGACTATTATATTGTGGATGATAAGGCATGGAAAATTTGTGGCTGATCTTGAATTTATTGAAAAATTATTTAACATGTTTGTTTTTAAAATTACCACTATTGTCTGAAATGATGGTATGAGAAACACAAAAGTGGAAAATGATTTGGTTTAGAATAAATTTTGAAATGGTAGGAATGGTGATGTAAACAAGGGCATAGCTTCAACCCACTTGGTAAAATATTTGGTAGCGATGATGATAAAGAAGTTTACCAATGAAGTAAGGAATTTTACCAATGAAATAAAATCCCCAATTGGAAAATGGCCAAGGAGATTTGATATTTTAAATTTCAATTATAGGAGAATGGATTAGATCATTGTGAAGCTGACAAGTACACTTCTTAGCATATTTTATTACATCTTTTTCAAGAGTAGGCCAAAATTAACCCATACATAGGAATTTTCATGTTGTAGTATGTCTACTATAGTAACCACCAAAAATGCCCCCATGTGTTTGTTCAAAAAGAGGAGGGACCTCATCTAGTATAACATAATAGAGTAAGGTACCTTCAGCATTGTGATAGTAAAGGATGTTGTGTCAAAATACATACTTGAAAGATTGTTTATGAATTCATGTCTTTTCATAAGAGTCTAAATTAGGAAGATAAGTCTGGTGTTTTAATAATTGTATGATATCTTGATACCATGGTCTTTGTCAAATGGTAATAGCCTCAATATGATAGATGAGTAAATCTAGTGTTTAAGTAGAAGATGGGAATTTTATTATTTGTGTAAGAAAATAAGGATTAAAAATAACTTGATGTGGATGAAAGAGAGATGCTAAAGAGGCAAGAGAATTAAGAATGGAATTTTGATCTCTAGGAATAGGCTCAATAGTGAGAGAGATAGAATCCTACCAAAAGTGGTTGTAATTTGATGATAGGTAATGAGGTCTTCACTTTTACATTGATAATAACCACTAACCTAATGACAAATAAGTTAAAAATCACCTAAATCATGAAGATATTGAATGTCTAAGTCAAGAACATCTATCATGCCTAAGATAAGAGCTTCATACTCAGCCATATTGTTGGTGACATCTAAGGTGAATCAGAAAGCTAAAGAAATTATTTTACTAAGAGGACTTGTGAGAATGAAACCTACCTTATCTCCTTAAAGGCATTTATCACCATCAAAGTGAAGTTTCCAAGTATCCTCATGCAAGTCAACATTGATTTTAGGAAACTCCTCGATAACTAATTTTAGTTTAGTAGTACCAGAAGGAGTGGAAGATTCACCAATTTGATTGGCTTCAAGATTGGTGGTAAATATATGTAAATAATCCTTAAGAGAGATAGCTTAGTTAAAACCTTAAATGTAAAGGATATTGTCATCTGAAAGATCATCTTAAAGAGAAGTGGTTAGAATAGGAGCTATAGCAAGTTGATCAGCTATGACTTGCCCTTTGATAACCTTTTGAGTGATGATGTAGAGATCAAATTCTATAAGTAAGACCATCTATTTAACAATTCTACCTCTAGGAAGAAAGGATTTAGAGAAGAAATGATGAAGAGGGTCAGAATAAATGATGGCATAAGTAGTTTGGTAAAGCATATAGTGGTGAAGATTTTTAGTTATGAAATAAATAGTGAGGCAATCACACTCAATTTGTATATAACATTGCTCATAGTCAATGAAGCCTCAGCTAATATAGTAGATAACATACACTCTTCCCATATCATATTGTTGGGAAAGCACTACCCCACCTAAAATAGGTGTGGAAGAAGCATATAGAATCAAGGGTTTATCATTAGGAGGATGAAGTGTAGGTGGGTGAAGCAAAGACTATTTCATGTTATCAAAGGATTTTTGACATGGATCTATCCATTATAAAGTACCTTTCTTGAGAAGGGAATTCACATAGTGAATTACATATGCCATTTAAAGGATAAACCATCTAATTTACCCAAGCTTTCTTAAATAAGTATGATTGTCAACAATAGAATGAGGAATGGGAATGTTGATGATAGAACTAATTTTGGTAAGATCAATGTCAATATCATGGAGAGAGACTAAGAATCCTAAAAATTTTCCAAATGTGACTCCAAAGACACATTTATAAGGATTAATTCTAACTTTATATTTAATAATGTGGTAAAAGATGATAGCGAGATCAAAAAGATGATTTTTATGATGTTTGGATTTATCAATGAGATCATCCACATAAGTTTCAAAAAAAAATTGAATGAGATCATGAAAGATGTGAGTAATTACACATTGGTAAGTGGCTCTAATATTTTTGAGGCTAGATTTCATTTTGACATAGTAAAATGTGCCCCATTCTATGATGAAATAAGTCTTATGTTGGTCCTTGGGAGTAATATGAATCTGATTGTATCTTGAGAAAGCATCCATAAGAGATAACATTTTGTAACCTGTCATAGAATCAATTGAAGGTAAGGGAAAGTTATCCTTGGGATAAGTAAGATTAAGATTGTGGAAATTAATAAAAATTTGAATGACCATAATTAATTTATTTCAAACAAGGACAATATTGGAAACCTATTCAAAATAATCCACTAGTTTGATAAATTTAGCATCAATTAATTTGATGATTTCCTTATGACATAAAGTTGAAACTTCAGGCAAATTTTTTTTTTTTTTTTATGCATAGGATTGGCATTAGGATAAGTAATGATATTATTCACCATAATTTTTTTTTCAATTCTATGCATGTCCTTGTAAGACCAAGTAAAGGCCTCATGATATTTGTCAAATAATAAGCTAAAATTATCATGTTTGGTAGGTGAGAGTTATCAAGAGACTATAATTGGTCAAGGATAAGATGGTCTACCATATTTGATGTGAGTGGTTTCTTAGATGATCATGGAATTAAATTTTTTAAATTGGTATGGTACATTAGGTAAGGTAGAAATTGGATTTTTTTAGGATCAATGCTAGAAACAAAATTGTTGAAGCAAGGAGTGTGTCTTAAAATTTCCAAGTTTATGATGTTACCAAGGAAGTTTAGTTTCTTGAGCATAAATTAACTCAAGGATAGATTCATCACTAGGCAAAGTAGGAAGAGGACCATTATACTCAACATTTATTTTAATATCTAAAATTTGAATTCCATGGAAATCAAACTTAGAGTGTTTCTGAAGAACATCAATTCCCTTGGCATCTAGTGTAATTTTGAGAGTAGAAGTAAATGGATTAGAAGATATTGGAGTGTTGGTGGATTCAGTAATGAGAAAAATATTTGATGGAATGATAGGAACCAAAGGTGTAGGAACTTATAGATATTCAAATGGGATAATTTGCTCTACCACCCAAGGAGTATTGATAAGAGAAGGATTGATAGGAAGTACATGACCCTCAAGATCTAAGGTATGATCCATAAAAATGGTATGCACATCTTGATTAAATTAATGAATTTGGGTTAAATTTTTTTGGTAATGTTGGACATCCAAGTCTCTAGATTTAGCTTGGGCCATGAAATATATTTCATCATATGTTGGAGAATTTTTACATGCTTGAGAATCATGGGGAGTTTTAGAATGTTAAATCCTAATATTGTTAAATATATGAGGAGACATGATGAGAGTATCTTCAAATAATATAGCCACTCTAAAATCATTACAAGTGAAGGCATCTTCTAGTAGAGAATGCTCCTGAGCATTGTATGGAGGGGTAAAATCGGTAATCTCATCGATAAGAGGAAGAGTATAGTCTCTTGGTACGAAAAAAGGAGGAATCCATTGTGAAATATAGGGAGGTAACTTGGTGGTATTTCAAGTATGTTGTAACTCATTGGTCTCATCATCATCAGAATCTACAAGAGTGACTTGTAAATCAAGATTCATGTTGATGAACTTAGGTAAAGGAGCACTATTAATCTTAGGAATTAAAGGAACATGATATTGTGATTTAGGATTAGGTAGTTGAATACTTCATGGGTTAGGATTATCTTCATGATTATATAATTTTCCATTATGTAAGAATTTAATACATTGACTACTAAAAGAAGAAATGGCTCTCATTATATGAGTTCATGGATGACTAAAGAGTATGTTATAATATAAAGGAAGATCAAGGACAATAAGCTTAGTTTGAATAGTCTTAGGTCCAATGTTTAATGGAAGCCAAATAAAACCAAGTGGATTTTTATTAGTCTTATCAAAACCATGACATGTCAGATGATTTTGTTTAAGATTATCCTTTTTATAAGTTTTTGTGCATGCCATAAACATGTGACATTAATACCAAGACCTTCATCAAATAGAAATTTTTGAATAAGAGTGGTATTAATGGCTACTTTAATAAAGAGTGGTGGATCATCGGCATGAAAAATAATTTCAGCATTAATCATGTCCTCTACAAGAAACTCAATGGAAGGTTTGGAAGAGGGACACAAGTTTCAATGGTATTAACATTAGTAGGTTGAGAGTCAATAGAAGGTGGTTATTCATATATGGAGGATAGATATTCAATTTCTTGAATTTGTTGCATAAGGAATTTATGATGATAGGGTGAAGTATGAACTAGCTCTATAAGAGTAATATTTCAAGGCATACAGTTGATTTATTGAGGAAAATTCCAACGTGATTTAGAAGAACTAGCATGGGGTTTAGAAGGTAAATTAGACTTTGGAGGAATAGATGTGGTTGGAGGATCATAAAGATGGAATTTTTCCTCATGTAATTCTAAATAAACTTTAGTGGTGGGAGTATCTTTAAGAAGTTGTTCCTTTAAAGATGGATTTTTAGGCTTGGTAATTAGATCTTTGTGAGATAGTTTATGATGATAATTGACCTTGATACTGTTAATGTATTGCATTGTTATAATATTGGTCTAGTCAGCATTGATGAAACAAATACCCTTGACATTTAATTGATTATTTGAATAATATTTTTGGTTATTAGAGGTATAAGTTTTAAAAGTTTATCATTTTTGGGAAGCAACAATGTATTCTTGATGATGAAGATTGATCACAGTTTCATGATTAAATGAATCACCAACATATAGGAGATAAAAAAATTATTAATCCCTATAAAATATTAATGAGAATTCCCAATGTTGGCATGGAATCAAAAAAAATATTTGGGTCATACCACTTAGGAGGAACATTGGGATAAATGAAGGGTTTTGAGGGTGGTAAAAATTATTTCATTTTCTAAACAGTAAGAGGTGTATGAGAAGGTGAAGGAATATCAATTTTGGAAATTCCTTGTTTGGTTTGTGAAGAATTACTAGTGATAGTATTAGATTTTTTTAAATATCCTTTAAGGAGTTTAATATCAGGTTTGAATTACTTTATAATAAAGTCTTGATGCGTAGCTTGGTCAAGAGCTTCATTAACTGTTTAGGGAGTAGAGGTTCAAACCTTATATTACAGAGTGGGAGTCAAAGTGGTGATGAAGAGTTTAAATAAATTAACATTAGTCATGTTATGGTCAGATTTATGAGCTAAATATTTCCATCTTTTGATAAAGCCATGAGCTGATTCATTAGGAGATTGCTTAGCATTGATGAAGTTGCTAAAACAATTTCAGGAAGATCATTATGTTGAAACTCTTTAACCAAAAGATTAACCAAATCTTCAAGCTGACAAATATAATGTTTGGGAAGTTGATTATACCATTATAATACATCATCGGTAAATTTTTTGACTAAGAGTTTAATTGTGACAAAGGTATTAGTTTGGATCCACTCTTTATAAAGGTTATTAAAGGCTTTGAGAAATGAAGTGAGGTCTTTAGTCCCATAATATTTGATAGTTGTAAATATGCTAGAGATATCAATGGATATAATAAAGGTGGATAAGGTTTCATTTTTCATAGTTTGAATCATATTGTTTTTTATTATGGGTTGAGGAATAACATTACCTGAAGCATCCTAAAGAGATGGAGGAATATAGTTAGGATTACCTTGAGGATGAATAGTTAGAGGTTGATTAGCCACATTGAATAAGTCTTTTTGAAGTTATATTATTTGGTTGGTATTATAATGTTTAATAATGTTAATTTATTGAATAACTTGGGCTAAAATTTGGGTTGTATTAGGAGGTGGGTTGGTGTTTGTAGGAGCACTCCCCAAATTGGTGTTAGGGGGAGGATTACTAGAAGAAATATTGCTAGTGGGATTGTTAAGTAAACTTTATCAATCACTTCCACATTAGTTTGAATATTTTTAAGATGAGAAGTATATTGGTATGTATAGAAAATATTAGCTCCATCAACTTCATCTTGAGGTGTTATTCTCACCATGTTATAGGTCATGGATGAAGGAGGAGAAGAGGTGCCCCAAGAGTGATGGTGCTCTTTGGAGGAAAAGATGGGGAGAAATGAAAATCCCATATAGTATATAAATGGATTCAAGATATATAATAAGATTATGATAAGAGATTTAATTTTGACTAAAGAGAGATGAACAAAATGCAAAATTGAAAAGATAGGGAACTAGATTGATGAATAGGGAAAGTAAAAAATAGTACAGGGTTGACTGGATTGACCTAACACAAAGAATAGGACCTACAGATTATATAGGGCTGATTGGGTTGATCTAGTATAATAAGTAAAGTCAAAAAAAGAGGTAAGAAGGTCTACAAACTATACAGGGTTGATTGGGTTGATCTAGTATAGTGGATAGGGGGTAAAAAAGGTATAGGGTCAACTGGGTCAACCTAGTACAATTGATAAGGAAAAAGTGAAAGTTGATAATAATTTATGAGCTAAAACAAGATACTTTTTGTAGATAATATAGGAAAGTAATATTTGAATGGAAATAAATAGTCAATTGGATCAATCTTGGCCAATCTAATTGAGGCATACAAAACAAAACCTTGTACTAACACTGGATAATGCAAGTTTTTACATATATAATTGAGCAAAGAATAATAAATCAACTTGAAAAGTAAAGATGTAAATAATTGGTCAACATTAGATGATTTATAAGATTATTTAGATATTATTTTTAATTTGATTGGAAGTTGGCTATAAGCAAGGTACTAGATATCAATCTAAGGATGGTTTTAGGTAGTTTGGGATGAAAGGTACTATAGTGGAAATGATATAGGCTTGGTATTGGGGACTACCCCCTCACTTCACACACCAAAATAATAAGGGTGTTGGGTAATTATCTAGAATATACCATTAACCATGTTTTATACTTGACCAGAGCATCAAGTCAGCTTCCCTAATGGTGATGAAACATAAGTAGGTTGGCCTTAGGTAAATAAATGTTCAAATTCTTGTTTATATTATGTGATTTGGGTATGTGTTCATAAAATAGAAATAGTGAAACATGATTAATTAAAAATCTCTTAATTAAACTATGTGAGTTATTCTAAACATGTAAGCAACATGAAAAGAAATGCATGAGCTAATTACTAGCAAATATGAGGTTAATTCCAACTTAAAACAAGGTATAATGTTGACTCTATATACATAAACTATAGAATAGCATCGATAGGGTCAAACCAATACTATGGAATCAAGGTGTGAAAATGTATAGGGTCGGTCAGGGTTAACCTAGTTATTTCAAATAACACTTAGATCATAGAACTAGGTCGGCAGGATCGATCTAGTTGACTATGCAAGGGTAGTTTTAAACATTATAAATTATGAAAAGAAAGATAGAAAATAAAGAAATAAATAGGTAAAAAGGAACCTTGGTGGAATAGAGATGAAATGAATAAATATTGTTGATGAATAACCTTGAAGTATGCTTGAGAAACCTACAAAATTGGGTCAATAGGATCGATCAAGCTGCATAAGAACCTACTGTAGAATGCTAAAAATGTACAAGGTTGACTAGATCAACCTAGTATGTTGAACTAGATGTCTGAAAGATTGGAAACCTATACTAGGTTGATTGGGTTAATCTAATTGCTTGCTCCTAGAAACCTGTACATAGAAATCAAAAAATTGGGTCAATAGAGTCGATCTAATATGATAAAAATAATGACTAAAATAATGAAAATAAGTGAAATAAATCTTGCAAGGGTTAGTTTCACATCAATATCACTAGAATGTATACAATTACAAATTCATCATGTCTATAAATCAATCCTATCTCAGAGAAGATAGAGCATACCTACACTTTTGATTGGGGATACACTTGTTAAGTGAGAGCATGACCAATGTGGGGATATGTCAGACCTGATTAAGGGATCATTTGTCACAACATATCATGCTAGGAAGGGTTACAAAGCCTATAGTCTAACACAATCACACAACAACCCTAATGGAGTCCTAAGGTTTAAAATATTCACCTATTATAATAACAAGAAAGTAAATCTAGTCTAGTGTAAACCAAAGCTTGTGGCATAAATTGGGGGTTAGAAATAATAAAACAACATGTATAGGGAACCTTAATTAAATTAAGCATTAGTAGCACCCTAATACATGAAATATTAAAGATATTATTATTTTATCTAATACTTATGCTACTTCTATCTACTAAAAGAGATGAGAATAAAGTTAGAATATACTTAATTAAATGTGAACCCATGGAGACTCAATCTCTCCCTTGGCCAAATGGAGCTTCACAAGAGGTTGTTATGGTTTGTAAGGAAAACTAAGAAAGGCCAAAGCATCCAAGACTTATCCACAAGACTAGATTCTTCAAATAAGAAACCTAAGCTAAGTCTCCTCAAGTAGAATGGTAGAAGAGCAGATTGTGAAGAAGCATGAGTGAATAATAACTCTTGACTGCACATATGAAATAATGATGAAATGATCTTGTATGTATAGATGGATTTTGCCCTAAATATTTTTTAAAATTTTAAATGAATAATGTTGACCCAATCAACCTAATGTTTTTTTGGGGACAATTCATTAGGTTTGAGCTAGGTCAGTCAAAAGGCTAACAAAAATAAGAAAGTGAAAAATACCCTTAAACTATACTAGGTCGACCTAGTCGACCTATTATAGTTGACTGAACAAAAGGGGTTTAAGTTAAGAAAAGGAGAGATGAAAAGAGAAAAATATTAGAGGAATATTCAAGGGAGGATAAATATCTTAAGGAATGTTTTTTGGATCTAATTAGATTAGTAATAATGTGGCAAAAGGGGACAACAATCCTAAGAAGCACCAAATGTCTACCCACCCCTTTCTTCGTGCACCCCTTACAGTGTGCACTCAGAGATATTGAGTCTCGATGGGTTCCTACAAGATGTAAAGTGTCATTATTTGATAAAGCTTGAAAATATTATGTATACATATGGTAACTAGGAAGTAGTCAAAGAGCCTCTTCCCATTACTCCTTCAATATCAAAGCTAAATGAACTTGTTATTGTTTCAAAGGTTCCAATAGTTTGAAGGAATAAAAATTAGGAAAATATCTTTATCCCTTGAAACTCACAAACTCAAGGTGAAATTATGGCTCCCAAAGCACAACAAAAGGTTGGTGGATCACCCATAAATATTGTGGAACAAATGAAAAGGTCCGGTGTGAGTGTGCCAATGTGAGATATGCTCTCCATGCTTGGAAAGATGGACATCCTTCAAGAAGGGTTGTCATACATCAATGTTTCTGAGAATCCACCAAGAAAATAAAATGTGATTCTCACTAATGCAACCAAAGGACCTAGTGAAGGTTAATTAGGTAAGGTGGTTAAACCTCTTCCCTTCTACATTTTAGTAATCATTAGTGACTCTTTAGTGCAAAAAATTTTAGTAGATAGTGGGGCTAGTACCTTAGTAATGTCAAAATCCATAGCATACCATCTTGGTCTAAAATATGAGCCCCAACCTAAAGGATTTTTATAACTTGATGTTTTTTCCACCAAGCCATCTAGTATCATCAAAGATCTCAACTTGACCCTGCATGCTTGTCCTAGTGTCTCAATAGTTCAAAATGTGTTGATCCTAAATGTACCTCCTCATTTTTCCCTATGCCTATCTAGATAATTCACATCAAATATTAGAGGTTATCTAGTAGTATACTAGTCCTACATGGCATTCAAAAAAATATATAAAACCAAAGTATCTATTAAGGCTAATCCCATTGAATAATTCCACATAGATCCTTATGGGTTAGATAGCATAAACCTCAATTCCACCATTATTGATGAGGATGAACATATGGTTGGTCAAGAACTAAACACTCACCCTGAGGAGATACTAGACATGTTCTTGGATGAATTTTAAAATGATAATCATTTAGTTGATCCCTTGGAAGAGGTTGAAGAGAGGGACATGGGTGTCTACTACTTACATGAAGAGAATTAGTCCATGTCATCCCTCATTGGACCTCAAGAAGATCCTAGTGGCTTGTGGAAATTGTTATTTGATTTTTTAAGGAGAAAACATGGAGTGGGTGTAGGTAAAATGTTAGTATTCCCCTCCAATGGCAAGAATTTATCTCCTAATAGGTTCCAATTTAGTTTCTCTTGCAATGTAAAAAGGTATAAGGGTCTTATCCATGGCCTTCAATGGGCTAGTAAGAGAGAGATCAAGCAATTGTAAGTTTATGGAGATAGTGAGCTGATAGTACACTAGGTTAGAGGATATAATATCACCAAGAACCCTTTGATGAAGTTTTATAAACATAGAATATAGGACTTACTTAAATATTTTTATTACTTTAACATCTAAGCAGTGCCAAAGAACTAGAATGGATATGTTGATAGGTTGACAGTTGTGGGAGCTCAATTTGATATCCCTAATGAGTTGAAAATAACCAAGGTACAACCACATATTAAAGTGGTATTAAGACCATCAGTGCTAGATAATGAATCTCATTGGCAGGTTTTTGATAATGAAAATAAAATTACTTGTTTCTTGCAGCAAGAAGTAGAGTTTTACTCCATAAACTAGGAATAGTTTCAACACCAATATGAAGATCAAATTGTTTAGTTGAGATCTAACAAGCTTCCTAAAGGGCTTATCACCCTTGAATGGTTTTTTTCATGAGGGAGATCATATGATAAAAGACAAGGTAGTGATGTCAACCAATTAAAAAAACTATGAAATAGTCCTTATCTTCAAAGACAAGCTCCTAAAGATTGGAAAGGTAAGAACTAAAGTTGAAAGGCATACTTTCATAGAACTTTGTAAAGAATATGTAGACATCTTTACTTGGGATTATATAGACATGAGAGGATTTGATCTCAAGATAGCCCAACACACTATATAATTAGAGATTAATACTAAACCTATCATGAAAAAGTAGAGGCCTGCAAACTCCAAAATAGAAGAGCTTATGAGGAAAGAATTGACCAAGTTAATTGAATCCAAGATCACCTTTCCCATCAAGCACTCCTCATGAGTAGCCAATTTGGTGTCTATCAAAAAGGAGAGTGAGGAGATATAATTGTGTGTTGACTTCAAGGATATGAATAGAGTCTATTTAAAATATCACTATTCTTTTCCATCTATGGAGAAACTTCTTCAAATATCTTTTGGACTAAAACACTTTTCCCTTTTGGATGGGTATTCAGGTTATAACTAAGTGCTAGTGAGAGAAGAAGATCAATATAAGACTAACTTCACCACAAAGTGGGGTACATATGATTACCATAAGATGCCTTTTAGATTATAAAATGTTGGGGAAACCTTTCAAAGAGAAATGGACATGGATTTCAAAGGATTGTTAAATCAAATGGTGTTTGTCTACTTGGATGACATCATAGTTTTCTCTAAGAAGGCTAGTGATCACTTCGATCATCTAAGGTTAATATTTTAAATATGTAGAGAGTATGGGATCTCTTTGAATCCAAAGAAATGTGTGTTTATTTTTCATGAAGGAAAACTTTTGGGTCACATTGTTTCAAAAGGATTATCCATTGACCTTGATAGAATAAGTGTCATCCTAGCCTTATCTTTACCCAAGCACAAGAAAATAATCTAGAGCTTCCTTGGGAAAATAAACTTTGTGAGAAGGTTTATACCTAGTTTTTCAAACCTGGTCAACCCCATCACTACCATGTTGAATAAAAGCCAAGTGTTTGCTTGGTTAAATGAAAGTAAAGTATCATTTGAGGCCATAAAATAGGCCACTTCTAAAGCACCCTCACTCATGAATATTTATTTCTCAAAGGATTTCATATCGTACACCTTTGCCAATATTGATAACATATCAGCTATGTTGATGTAGAAGAATGGTGAAGGACTTGAACAACCAATTGCATTTTTTAGTCAAGTGTTAGAAGGATATGAGACGAGGTATAATATTATATAAAAGAAGATTATTTTATCATTGAGAATCCTCAAAAAATTTAGGTTAATGATTTTCAACAAAAATATTCATATTATGGTGTCTCATCCTAGAGTAAGGTATTTCTTCCTCAACAAGAATTTTAATGAAAAGAGAGTTTGTTAGATTACCAAGGTCATGGATTATGATATGGAGATCAAAGTCACAAATTTGGTAAGAATAAAATGCTTGTGTGATAATATGGTAGATGATATTTAAGAAGATAGAATTTGTTCTAGTGACACAAGACAACTCACAGATAGATACACCTCTATCTCACAATCATTGGCTCTAAGACATGACATATTTCTTACTAATAGGTGAATGTCCTCAAGGTTTGGATAAAACAAAAAGAAGGTATCTTAGGCTTTATTCCATACTTTATGAATTATTTTATGGTTTTCTTTTCATAAGGGACCTTAATGGAGTACTGCTTAGGTGCATAGATAATAATCAAGTGATAAAGCTCTTGGAGCAATTTCATGATGGACCTATAGGAGTCATTTTGATAAAATGACAACATCAAAAAAGATAAGGAGATATGGTTAATAATTAACTAGCCTCTTCAAGGATGCCTATGCATAGGTCAAGAAATGGTATAAGTGTTCTCCAATTATATGCAAACATAGATTAGCAACTCTTCTACTCAACCTAACTCAGGTGGAGTAACCCTTCATGCAATGGGGGTTAGATTTCATAGGGATGATCAATCCACCTTTAAGTGAAGGACATAAATGGGTACTCACTAAAATTAACTACTTCACTAGGTGGGTGGAATAAATTACCTTGAAAGAAGCTAATGAGATAGTAGTATTGGACTTCTATGATATCATAGTAACCAAGTTTGGCATCCCAACTACTATAATTTTAGATAATGAATTATCATTTAGTGGTATGAAGATAATTGAATGGGCACTTAAGCTAGGAATATACCTTAGTACATCCTCCAATTACTACCCCTAAGGTAATAGACTAGTAGAGTCCACAAACAATAATTTGATAAGGATTATCAAGAGGACCATGGAAGAAAATCAGAGAACATGCCATACAAAGCTATGGATAGCCTTATGGGCTGATAGAGTGACTCCCAAAGTTGTGATTGGTAATTATCCATATGTCATTATATATGGAAGGGAAGTGAAATTACCTATTTTTTTTGAACTACCTATGTTGGAGTTATCCCATCAGCTTGAGTTGATGTAGAGTGAGCCTATGAACATGAGGATGATAGAGTTCATGGATCTTGAAGAAACTAGGGACCTTGTAATGAATATGTTAGAGTCACATCAAGCTCAAGTCAAGAAACCCTTTGACAAGAGAGATATAGTAAGGGACTTCAAGGAAGGGGACTTAGTCCTCAAAGGGGACTCAAATAAGGCCAAACTAGGCAACCACACCAAGTTTGATAGCTTGTGGAGTGGTCCTTATTTGATCTATGGATGCAAATAGCATTATGATTTTTAGCTTTCTAAACTAGATGGAGAGGTATTACCCATCCCAGTTAGTGTCATTCATTTAAATCCTTGTTATTAAAAGAGTTTATATCTATTGTATGATTTTGTAACATATTAGAGTAGTTTTCTATGCTTTCCTCTAAGTTCCTTGTGCACATTTCATTTCAGTTATGTGTTTCCCTTTCAATAAGTGCCTTGGGCACATTTGTTTTTGTTTTGTTTCTTTTGGGTCTTTGTTGTTTCAAAAAGAAGTCTTCTAGAAAGGGTCAACCTTGTGTCAGTTTCATGATATCTAACAAAGAAGACTTGAGACTCCAGATGCTTAACAAATTAGTTTAAGGCCACTAGTATTTTCATAGTAAGAATGCAATCCCAAGATGTCACCAGAAATGTTGGCCAATTTTGGCCTACATAAAAATATTCTACCTAAATGGATGAGCTGAATAGAGATCTAGATGGAATGAGTGGTCTAAAGATCACATATTTCCTACAAATATTTTGAAACACTTTAAGCAAGCTTAAAGTGCAAATTGTTGATCTTTGGAAAATAGGCTTAGAAATAGATCTAGGATTATAAATTTAAAATACCAATAGGTTCTCATGATGTTTCAAGTATTCAAGGGCATGATTCAAGTTTCACATAGCCTTAAAAGTTCATTAGAGACTTCTAAAGAGACAATAGTTTCTTGAACAAGACTAGAAGAAGTAGACCCTCACCAACACATCATGTAGAAATGGATAGATCAACTTGATTGTGCATTTAATAAATTCACTTGAGAAAGCCTCTCAAGCCAAAATACCACATAGACATGATGCTTTTAGTGTCAATATCATCCTCTACAAATTTTATATCTTGATGATCTTGTTATCTCAAGATATAGAGCTTCAAAGTTAGACTTACAGAGTGAAATGTGTGCAGGGATGTCAAATTTGAGCTACAACAAATAGCTATTTGAATTAAAATGTTCTAAGATCAATGGTCACCATTGAATCAAATCAAATATAATGGTGAGTGGTAACCTACCAGTGAGAGTGTGTCCTAAAGATCTAATAGTGTGCATTTGATCATGAACCTAAGATAAATGATGAGCATCAAGTCAAAAATTTAAATATCTCTAGGGTGAATGTCCAAGTGGCAAGTGGCATGATCTCACCAATTCATAGTAGATCCAATGGCACATATAAACTAATGATAATAGTGGGCCTAAATATATCAATGGTACATGATCCATCATATAAAATAGATCTAACATTGAGTGATGGGTCAAAGGGTCAATTAATCTTGAAGATAAATGCATGGGTGACAAGTGTCCCAACCATGTTAAATAGGGCAAAAGATCTATGGCTCACATTTAATCATATAAAATCATATCAACAATGTGTGATAGGTCAAAGAGTTAGTAAGATCCTAAGGAATGAATGTAGAGCTAATAGTTGGCATTGATGGCCAATAATGAAGGTTGAAGGTGTCATAATTTTAGATCCTATATAGAGATCGATGGTCGATATCAAAGGTTGAAGTTATGAGAAATTTATTAGAGGTTGAAACATGATCCAAGTTGAACCAAAGTGGATTTTTTAGGATCAAACATCACCACTAAAGCTCATTAAATGAAAAATAGGTCTTTTAGGGCCTAATATAGAGATAAAATATGGAGTAGCATTTTTTGAAGAAAGACTAAACATTTATGGATCTTTTTGATATATTAAATATACAAAAACTAATAAATTGGATTGGTTTTCAATTTAAAGTAAGGCTTGTGCTTAGATATTGAATTAGGGGTAGATATGAGTGGTTATGAACAAGTGTCTCATATTCAACATGGCTAAATTCTTGAAAAATAGGTATTAAAACCACTAAAATTATACTAAGGCATGGCTCTATCAATTTTATGGATATAAGGACCTTTCCCTCATAATGAATCAAGTGGAGATGGTGTAGAGTCCCAAGATGGAGATCTGGTGGTCAAAAAAAGTAGCTATATAATTTAATAGATTTTTAGGGTGCTTAAGGGTTTTCCTTCATAAATAGAGTCATGACTGACCGCCTTTGGCAAACTATTGTTTTCCAGTGCATTTTTCTCAACCAATGAGAAGATTTGGGGGTTATTCAGATAAATAAAAAGTTAACTTGTCAATAGAGAACTAGTGATGATTTGATCAAAAAGGTGGTAGAGCATTCATCAAAAGGTGGTAGCTCAATTAATGATTTTTTTACTCATGATCCCTCTTCTCTCTCCCTTTCTCCTATATTACCCATTCTTTTCATTTGTAATCTTTCTCTCAATTTTTAGAAGAAAAAGACTTTTGAAGAAGTTCTCTCTTGATACTAGACAAGCAGAGACTGTCATTTGATAAGGCTAGACCCTATCAAAATTTATATGAAAGACCTATTGAATCAATAAATAATCTCTTTACCTATCTCTCCCCTCTAAATTGTGTGTATCAAATATTTTACATGATTTCATTATGAAGGAGAATCTTCCATGCCCATTGTCCATCTTTCTTGTTCATTGCTAGGTGTCTTCAAGTTAGTTTCAAGTCTAAATTAGTGTTCTTACTATCATTGATACAAGATCTTAGTGAGTCTTATAAATCCTCTTTTCCTTTATTCATTTCTTCTTAAACCTAGTTAAAAAAATACTTATACAACTCGCTAAGTTTTGTGAGATTTTGTGAGCTATCATTATCGCATGCCTCCTTAGTGTTTACTTCATGGTTATGTGAGTTCTCATTTAAATTTGGTGCATCACCTAGTTAACTTTATTAGGATCCATTTCCTCCTTTCTAACCCTTTTCTTAATTTAAACATTAATATAGGTGATCCATCAAAAGGAAGCTGACCTTCTCTAGATATTCAACCCCACCATAGGTGACCCATAGCCTAGGGTTATCCTACTAGTGTAGATCGATTGGAGAGAGCCTAAATAACCCTCTCCAAGGGTAAAGATTGATGCTATAATAGGTAAAAATAGAAATCAATATTCAAATTATGAATTCAGCTCAATTTGATTAGAACACTATTACACTTTCCATTTGTGAAAGATCATCATTCCTATCCTACATATAGGACCCATTGATTTTGAGTCCCTTATAGGAATCATTTATTAGTATCCTTATTTATATTTTTTAGTTCATATATTAAATAAAAAATTAAAAATATATATTTTATAAAATACAACAATCAATATTCAATATTTCTCTATCTAACCATTTTATATCAAATACACTTCACAAGTGTCTATGAGTGAATGTATAACATAAAAGATATCATTTACAAACACAATTTTAATATATTTAACTATTTCATACTCAAAAATTACAAATAGACAAAAGTGTTCTTCCTAAAGAGTATCACATTGCATTATTGTCTAATTTCATTAGTATCATCCCAATGAAAACATGCTAATATTTCTCAAATTCAAATAATTCATATACCTCATATCCCTTGTTTAAACTTCATGAAGTTCACTAGGGTTATCATTTTACATAGGTTCTATCATTTTTTGGCTATCCTTTGTTGTCCATACCTCAATTATTTACATTGTGTAAAATATATCGATATTACTCACTTACATTCACATTTATATCTTCATAGATACTTGATTTATTAAATATATTGATGTTATAAATTACTTATGTTTATCAATTATATATACCCATGCATGTTTTTCATGTTCACTTTCCCAATTCATGTCTTATGTGTATTCATTATTTTAGATTTTGCACATTTTAATATGTCCTTGTGTGTGGATTTAAGCTTGTTATATGTTTCTATGTTTATATGAGTAACTTTTGAATATATCCCTTATATGGGGCCCCTTGGCCTTCTATTGTGTGATGTGCGTGATTTACATGTACTCTTTATGTTGGTGCATCATGTCCATGACACTTGTTTACTTTTAATAGCTCATTTTTTCATACCATGATGGACATTATGCATCTTCATCATTTCCTAATGTGATGATCAGTATCATGCATCCCTCCAAAAGTGACACTATGTATAGACATGACATTATGTATGATTATATATCTATATAGACATGAAACTATGTATTACATGACACTAGTTTTGATCATCTATCTATGTGCTTCATTTATAACATATATATAGACATGACACTATGTATGATTATACATCTACATGCATCTTACATTACAAATATTTTATTCATTTTATATATGATGATTCCATTCTCTCCTTGTTATAATTACTAATTATATTTATATTTTTTCATAGAATCTCTCACATAACTTTTTCTTTTGATTTAATTTATTGTACATGCTCTAAATTTCACCTCAAAAGAGGGTGTATACATAGTGTCATGTCTTAGATACAAATCTCCAAAATCATATTACATAGACAAAAAAATAGATTTTCCATAGTTGATAATGATTCATACCTAAAAATATATTTTAGACAATAGCGTTCCATTTGCACAAGGGAACAGGTCGATCATGTCCAAAATAGAATGTTTTTGTCTCAATAGGTAGAAAATAGTAATTTTCATAAATTATAAGAATGATATATTATATATTAGTTTGTAATAGGTACCTAGTCATAATTTTTTAGAAAAATATTTAGGTTTATTTTAGATCTACTCATTTTTGGAGCATCATGCACAACATGTGTTCCAACTTATTTCATTGATGTTTTTTCTTAAAAAATCACATGATATTACTCAGTTTTAAAATTAATTTACACCCAAATATTAGATTGGTGGCATGCACATAGCATATGACCACATCCTTACTCATTTTTACACCAATTATATATGAAAAGTGGAAATACTTATCATTTTCTATGTTGTATACACCAAACTCAAATCATACTATCATTTTCACTATTTTTATGCCAATTTTGCACCATTAATGAGCATTATTATATTTTCATTATTTATTCCATATTTTGCACTAGAATAATCCATTGGAATTCATTCAATTATTTTGAACTAATTCACCATCGTGGGTAATCAATGATGGATACAAGCACAACTTGAGTTTTTAAACACACTCACCTATCAATGAGGATTGGGTCATCCACAGTCTAATCCATGTTCATAAACAAAGAATATATATTCAAGGGTCCTATCCTCTCCAATCACTATATTTTTCCATAATAAAATATTGTGATTCACATACCCAATGAGGTGTATTAATTCCTTGTTAATAGGTATATAAGTTTTCTTGTCTTTACTTCTTGATTTTTATCTTAAGTAAGGACTAATTTTTATACATATTTCATTATGATTTCTACATGAAGCAAAATTAAGTGTTGTGGCCTATATTTATGACTATTATTCATAGGTAAGTTTAGGTACACACTTTTATTATTACTCTAGTACTTTAACTTTTTTACATTACTAGAATAAAAAGGGAAAAAATGGAGACACGTAAATTAACATTTAAATTAAAATAGTGCACTTGTGACCACTCCTTATATGTACTTGGATCATGCCTCACTCCATGGTTTTTTGAAGGATGACCCATTCCTACAAGCAACTGATGATCTCAAAATGTCCTTATTTCTCATTCAAAATAACTCAAGCTTATCCTTTACTTGATCCATATTCCCAGCTAAGTTATCTTTTTTCCTAAAATAAGGCTACTCCATTTAAATATCCCACTCCTCGATCATATCCACTTTTATAGACCATGTCCTTCCACAAAATAACATCTAGTTGTTTAAATGCAAACTAATGTATCAGGTCATCCCACATGTTTATCAAGCCCCATACAAAGGAATTATTAAATGACCATCATAAATTCATAAGTTTGATTCATTTTACACACAAGAGGCTCATACATTGAAAATCATGAGAATTCTAATTAAAAATTGAGAGACAATTCCTATTTCTCTCAATTCTTAATGCATATAACCTTGGTATCCCTCAACTAAAATATGAATACACATCCTAGGTCATAATTCATAGTTTAATAACTTACTCATACTAGGATCTCACCAATATTTATCATTACACCATTATTTCACACACACCATAGTAACATGGGAGAAATACATGGAGTTTTAGCCCTCTTTGAAGAATTGGTATGTAGGTAGTGCTCAAAATAGGGGGTGTTGAAGCCTATCATGACTTTAACCACTAACCTATTTTTCTAATTTATCCATTTTATCATTTTTAGTCAATTAAACAAGGGTTACAAGTGAATAAGAATTCACATATTAGTTTTCATGAGAGATTGAGAGATCTTGGACAGTCTAATAGAACACATAAGTAAATTAAACCTATTATATCAATCACAAAGAACAAATCACAACTATATGTTGGTTTTCCCTAAGGAAAACATCATCCCTAACCCTATACAATTCCAATGGCCTTGTCCCAGAGCTAAGCAGAATGTTATTCTTAATTCACAAAGCCTCCAAATTAGTTTTATAGTTTCAGTCTTATTCCTAAATTGTTAAATTACTAGCTTAAAAAGTTATATCTTTTATTTCCTATTATATCATCTTTCTATTTTATTTAGTTTCAAATCGGTTTGTATCATTTATCGAATATCTCTAGCATTCTAATTTTACACATCAATTTGTCTAATTAGTTATATATTTCACACATTTTTCAAATTTTATAAAACAAAATGTAACCTTAGGTACCACAAAAAAGGTTGGTAGAGGATATGATGAAATATGTTGTATCAATGGAGTATGTAATAAAATATGAAAATCAAGTTCATGGGTACAGTTTAAAGAATGTTTTTCAATTTAAGACACCTTAATTTTCAAAGATAAACCATTTTTTATAAGGTATTGTGCATCAAAAAGAGAATGTGTGCTATCTATAGGTGATGTATCAAATTCCTAAGTAGGAATTACCATATTAATATGTTGAAACACTTGGGTTTACCCCATAGTATATATTGGCATAAAATTATTATCTACAGATGCAGATAAAGGAATAAAACCCATAGTACTATAAGTATCTAATGATTGAGCCATGCTTACACTTTTTATGTCCAAAAGAGTTAAGATAATTTTATGATGATATTGATTTTGATCTCATATTGTTTCTCAAAATTTATTAATAATTTTTAATTTATTAAGCTCTACTTATTCATCGCCTATAGGTAGAATTACATCTTGATGTTCATCTTGAGATTCAATGTTATCTTGATTATATTGTTCATGATCTGAAGTGTTGTCATGCAATTCCACATATTTGGTTTATTCATTAACATTTGAAGGTCTTTATGTGCCCTTGTTCTTATCCATCTTATGTTCTTTATCAAAAGAAATTTTAGTATTTTAAACTTGAGTACCACTTAGCCTAGTAATTATTATAAGAGAGGTATAAAAAAAAATAGATTGCATAAAATATAGATAGAATATTAGAATATTTTTTTAACAAAAAATGTCTAATTTTAAAACCATGATACAACAATTGGAAACAACAACAAAAAAGGAGAGAAACCTAGGAACATATATTGTTAGGGTTTATAGAATTCAATAACATATGAGTTCACTAAAATGTTTTATGCAAAATTGGTTTAGAGAATATATCTAATATAATTTAAACATTTTTTGTATAAATCTTATTCTCCTAGTGAAGTATCATGGGTGGTGATCCAAAAAATCAAGGAAAAATAAAACAACACATTTTTTTCCAAAAGCTATAATTCACATCATGCTATGAAAAATTAGAATGAATAAAATATGTAATAAATCACATAAATTAGTTTGGAACTTACTATTTATAGAAAAGGGGAAAGTGCCAAATAGGAATAACTTAGATTGAAATCATATATGTAGGACTATGTTTTATATTATGAAATTTATGGTGACACTATGTGAGATGAATGTGAATATATATCATGGCTTCACTCAAATTTAGGATAAGGCTATACTATTCAAAAGTGTTAGCCTATGTTATCATTTATAGGGAGCTCTGAAATCTAGTAGAGTTTTTCCCATTTATTTTAAAATGGGCATGTGTATCTTCACCTTTGAATCCTATATGTGTGATCATATTCAATTGATTCACTAAGGAAGTTGTTATGTACCTTCTTCTTCACTTGGAACCTTGGGCCAATAGACAATGAAGAAAAAATGTGATAAATGGATTAAAAAGGGTTAGTGGTTGAAGTTTTTCTTAACCTCAAAACCATTCATGTTGAGCACTAAATACATACCAATACTTCAAATAGGGACCAAACTCCATATATTTATCTTGTTACATTGGTGTGTATAAAATACTAGTGTAATTCTATATGCTAGTACAATCGTGGTGTAATTAAGTGATTTAATAATTACATATGACCTTAAAGGTGTATACAGGATAAGATTAGAGATACTTAGGTTATATGAAGTCATAATTTGGATGAGTGTGTTTTTTTCTCTCAATGTATAGTTATGATAAGTCTGATATTTGAATATATAAACCTCTTTCCCTCTAACAAACAAATGAATAAGAATTGTGCTTATATAGTGGTACTTTGATAGATTATTTGAATGGGAATTTTAAATCATGTGAAAATATTTGTTAGGAATATTTCAATTTGATAAATTAATAGGAGGATGTAACTAGTGGATTCAAACACTATCAGTGAGTGGGATAGTCTTGAAGGAGAGGCCTTAACTAAGGAACAAAATTAGCTAAGTTCGAGATGTGGATCAGTCCAAGGATGAGCTTAGGATTTTTAGAATGAGAAATATGAATATTATCTACCAAAATTTCTCAATATTTATGGTAATTCACATAGAAGTATAAGATTAGTATCTTAGGGATGTGGATTTGAACATGAGCTAGGTGTGTATAAGGATTAATCATAAGTTCATCATTTTAGCATTAGATGTTAATTTTAGGGACTAAAATATGATGTACTTATAAATTTTATTTTTTTATCAAGTAATATGATTTGGGAATGGATTAATGGATATTTTCATCTTTTTATTATCATGTTTTTTGGTTTATATTATAATTTTGGTTTTCTTAGTTTGAGATTATTATCAATGATAAGATGTTATATTTTATGCCTTAACCTAAAACACTTGTTTGTAGAATGCCAAATACATTTGTGATAGTCATAATATGAATTACTATATAAGTCCTTAGGTTTATTTTTTTTAATCAAGATTAAATGGTGCAGGTAGATTTATGAAATTGTAATCAAGTAGTTTTTTAAATAAAAAATGAGGATGTTGTGGTAATATTGTAAATTACCTCCTTGGTGGAGTTATAAATTGAAGCTTGTTTGTTGGTTATGATATTGTGTTGACTATTACTTTTAATTCACTCTTAAAATTTTTTTATTTTAACTTGAATTTTTTTTTTGTATTTAATCTCTATATCATGATTATATGGTGCACTTTGTGTATATTTTAGTTTTTTCAATGTTAGGAGCTTGACTTATCTTTCTTTGACTAAATGGTATAACTCATCAAAATATTTAAATTTTTCAAACATGATAGAATCCTTGAGTATTATATTAAATTTTATGTGAATAAATATTATAATTAATTAATTATCATATAATTTTTCATCTTATAAATCATGGTTTTGTATCAAATAACTTATTCAATGGTTGGATCATTTGACCTTTGCTTGAGTTCAGTAATTTTTTCATAAGATAGATTTTCACCAATGTTTCTAAAAAATTATGATGAAATTTTATTTTCCAAAGGGTTGAATGCTATAATTGATTAAATTGGAATGTTTTAGGACCATTGTATGGCATAGTCTTTTAGGCTTTTTGTAAATGTCTTGGTTAGTAATTTGTCATTATAAACATAGTATAAGCATGTTGCATGTAAAGATCAAAGATGTTGTTCAAGGTCACTTTTAAATTCATAGAGTGGTATCTTAGGAGATAAAAAACCTTATTTTGATGGGTAAGATTCTATCTCAAGTGCAAAATAATTTTGAAGCAAATTTTTTAAGTATATTGAATGATTAGCTCTAGAGATAACTTGATATAATTGCAATACTTTGGCATGTATTTTTGTAATAATTTAATCAAGTGTGCATTATTAAAAGATGGTGTTGGAACTTTAACATTAATCAAATAATATTTGTATGATTATGTAGACACCTAAATCTGGTAACAAATACTTGATTATGTTAGTTTTGGCCATTTTCCATTTTGATTAACTTATACACTTAATTCAAACTTATTTTGATAGATTACCCTATCCTAAGCATGTGTGAAACACTTTTCATTTATAATCTATCATTATTCACCTAAAAAAATGTTCCATAATTTTAAAATACCCTTAAGCATCTGTTTGGATGGATCCAACCCCAAAAATTTACACATTTACTTAAGGGTCAAAGTAGTCTATTTTAGGTCAAGAGTAATAAACAATCCTTACCCATATGAGACTTTTTTTACCCTTGTCTTCTAATGGTCATATTTGGTAATTAAACCCTCCCTTAAGTTTTATTCCATATTTGTAGGCTTTCAATTATGTGATTTCCCATTTTGGATAACTATAAAATAACATTCAAATCACTCATTATTCCACTTGGCTATTTCGATACGGAGGCACATTTACACTACTTCACATTGAGAAAAGCTTTCCTATTCTTGCCAATTCTAAATATAATAATTATAAGTAGTCCTTAGCTAATTCACAAGTTTTTTTTACTCAAGCTAAAACAAAGCATGATCAATTATTCAAGACATATAGATATGACTTCAAATATTCAAATGAGAAAATTTGTACAAAACACTTTAGGTGGGAGAATTATGTGGGCTTGAATACCCTCTTCAAAGTATTATATATGTATTTCACATTCAATTATCATGTGTGTGATTAGGGTTAGCTCAGCCTAATTACACTCCACCTTTTTTATTTGTATGTTTTTAATTATTTTAAAACCCTATTAGGATTTCTACTTTTGATAAATTATTTATGGGTTTTTTGCACACTCCCAAAGGTTAGATATGCACATACATACCTAATTATAGTTGTTTTACATGACTGTGCCCTAATTTTAAAAAAAACATTAAAGGTTTTAAACCATCCAATACAGGTCAAAAGAGGTAAATTTTCTTAATCCAAATTGGATGGTCTTGACCTTCCTCATTCCGTAACTTCAATTTATGGGTTTATACATAGTTTGTTCATGTTTTAGTCTTATACTAATCAACATAATCTATGTTTCAATAAAAATAGCTCATTTTGTCTTTATAATTCATAATTATTCTTGTTTTAATCATTTTTACTTAACTAAATTCATATAATTCCTTTCAATCTACTTGTCAAAAGTATATTTTCAGCATTCTCTCATATTCTAACCATTTTATCAAAATTAGGGTTAATTGCCACATTTATTCATATTTTAGTTAAACATATTGGCCAACCTAATTTATTCATTCACTTTAATCATTTATAAAAAAAAATAGGGTTTAGATAAATCATAAACATTTGACACTAAAATTATTTCATTTTAACATTAGATCTAAATTTGACACTAAAATAACTTGATTTCAACCTTATTCATAATAGCTCACATTTAAATAATTTTAATTTGACTTTGGATATGATATTTGACACAAATTATTTTATTTTAACCTTAGATTTCATAATAATTTATGAATCTCTATACACAAAAAAAATCCATTTTTTGGTTACCATTTCATGTTTTTTTTTTGCTCACAACATTTATATGCCACCTAATAAAATTGCTTCAAAAAATAATTTAAGGTGAATTAATAAGTTAATTAAAACCCATACTAAACATATTCAAATCCCTTTGACCACTTTTAAAATGGATTCTACTAATGTACACACTACTAATGAAGGTTCAAATAGGAACCATACTAATGAACTCAATGTTGTAGATCAAGCATAATTCTAATAGTTATCCATACTTTGATAAGGAATCCATAAAATTCCACAAGATATACCCAAAGTAATTAAAGTTATTTTATCCTATAAAATTGTACAAAAATTAAAAAATACTCTTAATGTGAAACAAGAACCATGTTTTCACATCGTTAACCCTACAACATATGTTTCCACTATTATTGTTGATATTTTTATTACATATATGCTTTTAGAATTGGGCGTAGCACATGGTTTTTAACATATTTATATACCTATGCCTAACCAAGTGATTCAATCATAACCATTGATGTCTATCTACACAAAATCACAAACCTTGTCTAATGCACATTCCTTCAAGAAAACTATTTCATTTTTTCATGTTAAGGTGCTATAATTAGAGAAAGGTATACCAAAATCTAGCCAACCATTGGATTCCAAAGTTTTAATTCATAATCCTCTAACACCCAATATTATATCCTACCCTTTAACTAAAAGATTTATATCTCTAAAACTTCCACTATATGAAGGGAAAGGAGACCCAAAACAACATCTCAAATATTTTCATATAGAATGTTAGGATCATGATTTTATTTACAAATTTATAACTAAGTTGTTTCTAA